>CM074977.1:22305865-22320213 GCA_037576825.1 Pangasius krempfi
ATGAACTGGAACACCGACTGCACCCCAGACCTCCTCGACATCCCAACATCAGCGCCTGATCTCACTAATGCTCTTGTGGCTGAACGGGCAAATTCCCACTCACTGAAAAAAAAAATGTATATAGAATTTACCCCAAAAAAAGTGGCTGTAAATTGCTGCCCCAACATTTTTGTGGTAAATTCTATATGTAATTTTTTTACTTTACTGTTTTATTGCATAAAGTTTAACCTATTTTAGGAAGTAATATCTAGAATGCTATGGTCTAGTATTGAATGAATGGTAAATCCTATCTAATATTTTTGTTCATTAATACATTTTACTCTTTTACTTATTGCAAAAGTACTTTTAAATTTTTTTGAGTAATATAAAATCCAAATTGTCCATATTCTACCTGATTATTTCAGTTTTTATTATATTATGGACATGACTTAAAATCTAATTATATTAATGCTATTTAAATTACTCACATAGTTTAATGTCAATATTTACTGACCAAATTCTCAAACTGCTACACAGCAGTACACACATCCCCCAAACATTCATGTTAAATGATCTCCAAACATCATTTAACATGAATGTTTGGAGATGTACATTCAGCAGGCAAGTCATATTGGTGCAGAATGTAATCCAGTGATGTTTCAGAAAACTGTGGAGGAAATAAACATTGTTAGAGTCACACCTCTTAAGTATTCACAAATTGTTTATGATAATAACAAAGCACTGGTGTAGAAATATTACTGGGTTTGCTTCATAATGTTTCTTACAGGTCACTGTGCTTCTGTTGAATCGGGAATTGAAAACATGTTGTGAAACTGAACACTTGTTCTGAAATCAGACCAACTTATGCTTATTAAGCTCATAAACGTTTAATACTATCTTCATTCTAAATGACGCTCCACCGATCTGAATTCAAAATGGCAGGTGGAAGATATGGATTAAGTTACTCAATACACACAGTGCTGCCACACACTGGTAACCAGTAAAAATGTATCAATGCTAGCTCTACCATTTTAATATACTAGATACAACTATTTATCAGTAGGCTAATGAGCAGTAGCGTACTAGCGATATAGGACTTAATTAGCTGCAAAAATTACCATTAGCTCACTATTTTACAATGGCTCCTTTATTTTATGGCAAAGTAAGTGTACAACTATGCTTGACTCTTAACTTTAGTGTAAATCAGAGTAGCTCTGTGCCAGGAGAAGTTGCTATGTCAATTTCTCTATGCTAGCTACTAAGCTAAGTCACTAATGGATGGCAATTATCATTAACAAACAAGTTCAGGTTAGCTTAGCAACAATCAAGCTAGCATTATTGTTGCAACCCTAAAATGTAAAAAACATTTAATAAACAATTTCTTGTAGTAACAGCCGCATGTAGCATCATGCAATGCGTTGCATCAAGTCCTCACTTTCAGTCAAAAAAATCATTTCAGTACAGGACAAAGACATGAACACCAACATCAATCTCTAAAATTATGTGAACACAATACACCAAGTAAAAATATCTGAATACTGAGAACCAATTCACACTGGTCACACTGTATCAATCAGGTAATGCATTGCATCAAGTCCTCATTTTCAGTTAAAAAAATCATTTCAGTCCACACCAGCTGCATTAGCATTGTGTTAGAGAAATGTCAAATTCCAGCTTGTGCACAATGCTGCCCCTGTTTTACTCTGAGGATCTATTTTTATTATTATTATTATTTTTTATTTTTTTTACTCGAGTATGAAAGTGAAGCATAAACACCATAGAAACTAGGGATGTTACTGAATATAAATACATTATTTAGATTGATCCGATAACGTTAAAAAATTACAGATTCAGATATGAATGGTAGGTGGATTATTCAGAGTTTTCTTTTTTAAAGGTTCACCAGAAAGCACATCTAGAGGCTAGATCCCATGGAAAGCAACAAAATGTTGCATGAGTGGAGCTGGAGAATTTTGCTTTCATGTAATTTGGACACAAGCGTTCTTGGGTATGAAGCAAATGGGACAACCAAGATCATTTTCAATAATATGAATGTGCAGCACTCCTTAGTAACTGCCTGGACAGGGTCACTGCCTGGACAGATCATTTAAATTAAGCCACTAGTACGGTGAATATCAAAAGTCTACAACAAAGGAGAAGATTTCTCAAAAATTAAACCAACATTCAGACACCAGGTGGGAAAAAATAAGTACACCCTATAATTCAGTAACACATAGAACCACCTTTAAAAACAATAACTTGAAGGAAATGTAGGAGTTCACCAGTTTCTCACATCGTTTTGGAGAAATTTTGGCCCACTCTTCTTTACAGCATTGCTTCAGTTCATTGATGTTTGAGGGCATTTGTTTATGCACAGCTCTCTTAAGACCTCACCACAGCATCTCAATGGGGTTGAGGTCTGGACTTTGACTTGGCCACTCTAGCACCTTGATTTTTTTTCTTCTTTAGTCATTCACATGTCAGTTTGTTGGTGTGCTTGAGATCATTGTCCTGTTGTATGACCCAATTTTGGCCCAACTTAAGCTGCTGGACAGATGGCCTCACATTTGTCTCAAGAGTTTTCTGTTGTAAAGTGGAGTGCAGATCCTGTGGCTGGAAAACAAGACCAAATCTTTACCCCTCCATCACCATGCTTGACAACTGGCATGAGGTTTTTGTGGTGATACGCTGTGTTTGGTTTTCACCAAGCATGGCACTGTGTATGATTACCAAACATCTCCACCTTGATCTCATCAGTCCAATGGATATTGTTCCAGAACTTTTGTGGTTTGTTTAATTTTGCAAAAAGTTGTGCTGCCATATTCTTTTTGGACAGATGTTTTTTTTTCCTAGCCGCCATTCCATGAAAGTCATATTTATTTAGTCTTCTTCTGATTGTGCTCTAATGAACATTAACATTTAATGTGCTTACAGCGGCCTGTAGGTCAAATGATGTAGCTCTTGGGTTTTACTTTATATTTCTGAGCATTAAATGGTCTGATCTTGCATAGAATTTGCTGGGATGCCCACTCTTGGGAAGATTGGCAACTGTCTTGTAGGCTCTCCATTTGTAAACGGTCCTTCTCACTGTAGAATGGTGAATTTCAAATTGGTTGCAGATGGCCTTACAACTCTTCCCATATTGAAGCAACAGTTGCTTCTCTGAGGTCATGACTGATGCCTGTTCTTCTTGGCATGAAGTAGACACACACCTGAGTGCTCAAGAACACCAAACTATCAAAAGGTCTGCTTTTATTGAGGTATTCACAGTTCTTGATGATTAACTAATCTTGTGCATTACATAAGGCCCTGATAAATAAAAACAGAGAATTGAAGTAGAGTGAACTTTCATTTTCCCATGGATGTATGTGGCTAATGTAGATAACAAGTAATAGAGGTCTTTTTTCATAAACACTTGCTAATCTCATTTAAAACATAAACAATATAGCAAAATAGCACGAAGGTCTGTATTTACAAATTTAAATTTAAAATAATTATATTTACAATTATATCTAAAATTACAATTTCCAGATTTCTGATACATTTCTGCCTTCAGAATGTGGGAAGCTAATCCTTAGGGGTCTAATGAGAGTTTTTAGTTTTAAAAAGACTTGTCTACAACATTCCAGGCTTGCTAGCAACATTATACAGTAAACTAAACTTATCTATAGCCAAAGTAAAGAATACAGCTTGCTATAACCATATTAGCTATACAATATATAGCTATAAAATCCTAATCCCTCTAAACTTTGAATGAACCAATACAGTGTTGAATTAATGAATACCATGATCAACATGTGTCATTCAGAACATAAATTAACACTATGTGTGAATTCAACACTGGTTAAAAAACAGAATTTGTTTGTACTGTGTGGTCTTAGGATATAAGACAAAAAAGTCCTTGTTTCCAAAAACTGAATGAATTGGCATCTAGTGTTAATTTATGTCCTGCTAACACATTTGGCTTTATATTTGAACACTGAGAACACTCTTAGAAAACGTTTGTTTACTGTATATTTTCAGGAATCAGTATAAAACAAGTTGCTGTGCCATCTTAACTGACTTATTTATCTTTTTGTCAGATGTAGGCCTAGTAGGCCTGATATTCAATTACATTTTATTTGTATAGCTCTTTTAACAGTGGACATTGTCACAAAGCAACTTTACAGAAATATAATTTACTATAATGATACTATTTAATGTATGCACAGCACACAGCACAGCACAGTGAAACAAAGCTTGAAACATGTTTTAAACTGTATTGTAGACCTAATGCAATAATGCTCAGAAGATAAAACTTCAAAGTGAGTTTAAGGAAGTGTAATTACATGAGCATGCCACAGGCTTTTAGTGACGCCTGCCAAGTGACCTTTTGCTGGCATAGGCATATATGCAGAGTGATATCATCAGTGAGCGTCATAGCAGCTGTCGACACGGTCATCCTCTCTCTTGTGGATTTTTACCTTAGGTTAAGCCTAAATGCAGTCTAAGCTCTGCAGCTGGGATCTATCTATTTATGCACTGGAATATTTTTAAAGGTACTCATGTGTTAAAATATGACTTGTAGTTCATACATATGATAGAGGAGAAAGGCAGGTCACTGCAGAATCCTGAGCCAACATCCACTACATGCATGTACACAGTGATATAAACCATTGCAGCTGTTTATTGTGAAACAGGATTAGACAAATAATTAAACTCAGTCTAAGACTGACAGCAGCAAGAACAGTCAATAGTTATGTATTTCTACTTATATCTCTACTTGTATCTCATTAATGTAATAATGTAATTATTATTCTGGCAAAATATTTTATTCACAAATGTAAATTATAATAATTCTAGGCCTGTAATGACATTGTTTGAAACTTAAGCGTAACAATATATAGACTCTATTCAAACATCCACAAATTACAAAGCAAAAAAGACTCTGTATTTATGCAGTTTATTTAATATCTTATGTAAATATTTCTGTCCCCTGGCTCCCTTTCCTTTTTTTGTCACTGTTTTAATTTAATTAATTTTTTTTTTGTTGCCTAATGTCATTATGAAACAAAAAAGAGCATTTTGAAATAAAAGTAGTCTATTGGGAAAACCCAATTTGAAATAAAACCTTTCATTATGAAATAAAAACAATGTGACAATGTTATCGTGAAACTTAATATCTCTCTTAGTGTGTGTGAGAGAGAGGGAGAGAGAAAGAGAGAGATTTCAGAGGCCCCTGTGTATATTTAACTGCCTGTAAGTTGTCGAAATTGTTTAAAAAGTAGAGTTCTCAGTGAAGAATAAGGCAGCAGGATAAAGAGAAGGGAGATATATGCCAATCGCAAAATACACCAAAAAGATCATTTACACAGAGTGCAAAGGTGGTACACACGGGCTGTGTGACTCTGAGCAATATGACCTTTCACTTCCATTAAGGAATCAGTAGAAAGCACATTTCAGACTCTACAGTGCCTTCTAGTGATGAAAACACATAAATTAATATCAAAAGAACAGTATTTTAAACCTGTTATCTCCCTTCTCCCTCCCCTATTGCCTCCCTTTTGTATAACAAAATTTGCATAAATAAACATCATTCAAATATTTTTTCCTTAAACACACTCTTCTATAACCCTACTATTTCTGTGGAAATTAATGTGTATAGATAATGTCCAGCTCCCACTGTAAGCACAATATCCGAGTGTACTCTGCTGGCTTCTCTCTTATCTTTCTTATCACTACTCTGAGAGTGCCTTGTGAAATCCTGCATGGCTCACCTGTCCAGGGACGATTAGCTGTGGTTCCATGAACTTTCCCCTGCATATTATTGAACCAATTGTAGTGACAATGATATTAAATGTCCTTGCTAAGGTTCTGTACGTTATTTAATAATGTTGTCCTTGAGAAATTTAGGAAGCTCCTTCATTGTTACTTGTTGCATAAAATCTTCCCAAGCAATGGCAACATCTTTTATAAAGACACCTGATACGATTTGCATGGCAACCTTTCTTTCTTTCTTTCTTTCTTTCTTTCTTTCTTTATTTATTTATTTTTACAGCATTTATACCTAGAACTTGATTTTTTAATTTATTTTTAGTGTCTGAATCCTTTTCCCTTTCAATTTAGTTTTTTTTTTAAATATATATTTTTCTTTCACTTATGAATATGTACTTTTCTGTTCATATTCATAAGTACAAGGATAAAAGACATCGTATGTGCAAATTTGAAGTGGTTATGTGCTGGAAGTATATTAAATAACAAAAGCAAAAGTATGATGTGTAGGTATATGATTGTAACATTATATTTTAACTAAGCTCTGTTATTAGCTAGGGTTAGTGAATTATAATATTGAACTCTTCTAAATAATCAATAAAAATAATCTTCTAAATAATTGATTCTTCCCTTAGCACTGGCTATGTACCTAAATCTTTTAAACTAGCAGTAATCAAACCCCTGATTAAAAAAAACCTGACCTCAGCATCTGTCAGCTGGCTAAGTATAGGCCAATATCAAACCTCCCCTTTATCTTCAAGATCCTAGAAACGGTGGAAGTACAGCAGTTATGCTCATGCATACATAGGAATAACATTCATGAAATGTATCAGTCAAGATTTAGGCCCCATCATAGCTTTGGGGCTGCAGTTGCCACAAGCAGCTTTGTACTCAGGACTCCATCAGTGGACAGTGGATAGGTTTAACAAACTGGACTTCTTGTGAAAACTGTAACTGAACTTACTGGTTGCACAACTGCACTATTTGTCAATATGTACACTGTTATAGGAGAGATTTATTTATTCCATTAGCACCAGATGAGGATGGGTTCCCTTTTGAGTCTGGTTCCTCTCAAGGTTTCTTCCTCATACCGTCTCAGGGAGTTTTTCCTTGCCACCGTTGCCTTTGGATTACTCATTAGGGATAAATTCACATATTTACAATTTATTCTGGTTTAATTTAATTTGAATCTATTTATTTCTGTAAAGCTGCGACAATGTGTCCTTGTGACAATGTCCATTGTTAAAAGCGCTATACAGATAAAATTGAACCAAAATTGAATCGAATTGAACATACGTGCATCCTTACAATGGGGTCCAAATTTCTGGTACCACACTGAAAATTTGGGATTTTTTGTATTATTTAAAATTGGCATGAACAGAAGGTTTTAGAATTTTGAAATATTTAAAAATTAAGAAAATTAATTTCCAATATCTGGAATATTTAATATTCAAGATAAATTCTGCATTATTTCTAGGTCCCTATTTAATTGTAAACAAATTTGTGATATTGACAGTGTTAACTGGTTTGTACAAAAGGTCTGATTTTACTCATGACTGATCTCTTCTACTGAAGCATGCGTTCAGACGACACTCCGACAGATTTGATCTAAAAAATGGATCATAGGGTTTTTTTTTTTAACAAACTTGTGGAGTCCATGTCAAGTGCACAGTCATTAAAGCAAAACGGGGGACATGCCAAACACTAAGAAACTCTGAAATTCATGTAAATATTCTAAGATTCTACTTTTTACTCAAGCTGTTGTCAGTAATATAATATGTAATGAAAATTGTTGTATACAATAGAAAAGAATGCAGAATAGAAGCATTTTCACTAGTGCTCTCAGACTTTTGGACTCCACTGTACATGCTCTTGCTCCTTCTCCCAGCATGCACCTCTTTCAGGAATATGAAGGTATTTATTTTGTGTTATCTCTTTACATATACACTAAAGGGAAACGGCTTTCCCGGATTGACTGCTGCTGTAGGAATGCAGTCACGACACGTTTATGCGTAAATGCAGAATGCGCCGCTTACGCGTAGCGCACAGCGTTCCCTTGCTCGCTTCCGGCCGTAGGGGTGCAATAAGTTACTGCCCTGAAGTCAGTGAGGACTTCGTCAAGCGAACATGGCGACAGTGGCGGGTGATACATGTGCCACGCTGGAGTCCTCTGTGTGCCAGAGAGTGCCGTCACTGCTCACGGATTTGTATCAGTTCACTATGGCATATGCCTACTGGCGAGCGGGAAGGCACAATGAACACGCCGTGTTCGAGCTCTTTTTCCGGGATAATCCATTCAACGGCGGTTTCTCACTTTTTGCAGGACTGAGCGACTGTTTGAAGTTTCTGCGCGACTTTCGTTTTACAAATGAAGGTTAGTGGTGTAGACTCAACTGAGCCAACTCAAAGCCCAGAGTTGTATACATTTAAGTACATGTTCATTCTAACTTATGAATGAACATGTGACCTTTAGTGTCCGTCATGAAACGAACTTCACTCCATGGGTTTGTTAATACCAGAGCACAGCAAGTCAGCGGTCACAAATAACGAACATTGTTTACAGTGTTCTCACAAAGAAGGAAGTCAGTCGGGGAACAGCAGGAATGGGGGAGAACATTCCAAAAAAAACCTCGCCAGACAGGGAACCTATGGTGCACACTAGCTGTTCGGGTTTGCAGAGAATGCTGTTAGGGTGTAAAATGTGGTGTAAAATTTTCATCATTGAGCAAATGTTCTTTCTTTCCAAAAAAGATATTTTAGGATTAAATAGTGTCTTATTACCTTCATAGATGTGCAATTAAAATCAATACTCAATTAGTTAATATTTAGTAATTCCAGATTTATGGTTTATACAATAACTAGTTTATTAAGAAGCAGGCCAACAAACTATATATGTAAATATATATATTTTTTAGTAGAAATTGACCATTACATATGTGTTAAAATGTATGTGCTCTACAGATGTGGAGTACTTGCGCACCGTGTTACCCTCAGAGACACACCCTGAATTCTTCACCTACCTAAAAGGGTTAGACTCCTCCGCTGTGTCTGTCAGCGCAGTAGCTGAGGGCACTGTCGTTTTTGCCAGGGTACATGCAGAATTCACACCCATTCTGTTTAACTTTCTGGTAAAACAGTGAGAAAGTATGGTGACTTATTATGTGCTATTATGTAGGTACCTCTTTTGGAGGTTTCTGGCCCACTGGCTGTCGTTCAGCTGCTGGAAACCAGCCTTCTCTGTCTGGTCAACTATGCCAGGTATTATTATTATTATTATTATTATTATTATTATTATTATTATTACTATTATTGTTGTTGTTGTTGATGATGAATAACTTTAGTATTAAACTCTATTAAAATAAATCAATCATTATTTACAGTTAAAGGCTAATGTAAAAATGAAAGTATTAACGTTTTTTTTTTTAACTTGAATTTATTCAAATTATTCACAAATGGCTTTGTTACAGTCAAGTGATAACGCAGGCTAGTGTTTAGCATTGTATGTGTTTGGCTGTCAGAAAACCAATCTTTGTTGTTCATATCAATACTCACTGTCTCTCCACATCTTTGTGTACTCTGAGTCTGGTGTGCACAAATGCTGCACGGTTTCGTCTGGCTGCAGGCCCCAGGCGGCGACTTATGGAAATGGGTCTGAGGAGAGCTCAGGGACCAGATGGAGGCCTGACTGCTTCTCGCTACACGTATATTGGAGGTATATACACACAGATACATACACTATAGTACACTCATGGCAGCTTTTTTTTATACTAATTGACAGTAGTACTAAGTAATATACTTTAAGATGAATAACTAAATAATAAGCTGTAGCAGGAATAAATTTTGTGAATTTGAAATTAATGACATGCATTCACTGTCTAATAAACGCACCGTTCACTTTATTAGGAACACCTGCGCATTTATAGAGTTATCTAATCAGCCAATCATGTGACAGCAGCGCAATGCAAAATAAATAAATAAATAAATAAAAATAAAATAGTTTGAGTATTTCAGAAACTGCTGATCTGGGAATTTTACACACAACAGTCTCTATAGTTTGTTTGTGCGACAAACTAAAAATATTGTGAGCGACAGTTCTGTGGGTGGTAGCGCATTGTTGATAACAGAGGTCAGAAGAAAATAGCCAGATTGGTTCAAGCTGCCAGGAAGGTAACTCAAATAGTAACTCAAATAATTGCTCTTTACAATCGTGGTGAGCAGAAAAGCATCTCAGCATGCATTGAACCTTGGGATGGCTACAACAGCAAAAGACCACATTGGGTTCCAATCCTGTCAGCCAAGAACAGGAATCTGAGGCTATCGTGGGCACAGGCTCACCTAAACTGGATAGTTGAACATAAAAAAAAAATCACCTGGTCTTTTTCCAGTCATCAGCTGTCCAGTTTTGGTGAGTCTGTGCCCATGATAGCCTTAAATTCTTGTTCTTGGCTGACAGGAATGGAATTTGATTTGGTCTTCTGCTGTTGTAGCCCATCCACCTCAAGGTTTGAAGTGTTGTGCATTCTGAGATGCTTTTCTGCTCTCCACTCTTGTAAAGAGTGTTTTTTTTTTTTTGCATTGCTATAGACTTCCTGCCAGCTCAGACCAGCCTGGTCATTCTCCTCTGATCTCTCTCATCAACAAGGTGCTTCAGCCTGCAGAACCTCTGCACACAGGATGTTTTTTTTTCACTGTTGTGTGTGAAAATCCCAGGAGATGAGCAGTTTCTGAAATACTCAAACCAGCCCAACTGGTACCAACAACCATGCCATGGTTAAGGTCACCGAGATCACATTTTTCCCCCATTCTGATGTTTTATGTGACCATGAACTGAAGCACTTCGCCTGTATCTGTATGATTTTATGCATTGCGCTGCTTCCACATGATTGGCTGATTGGATAACTGCGTAAATGAACAGGTGTACAGGTGTTCCTGTTACAGTGACCAATGGTATATTTTGATTTTCCATTCATTAACTGCTATAAAACAATACATATAAATTCAGGCATCACTATCACTGTGTCCTGTTATTGTCATCTCCAAAGAAAGAAGGTGCTCTCTACAATGACAAACAAGAAATTGCTAGAAACAGCATTAGCTACATTATTAATAAGACAAATTACACTATATGGCCAAAGTATGTGAATACCTGACCATCATGCCTGTATGTGCTTGCTGAATATCCCATTCCAAAGTTGGTTCCCCCTTTGCTGCTATAACAGCCTCCTGGGAATCTTATGGGAAGGCTTTCCACTAGATCTTGGAAAATGGCTATGGGAATTTCTGCCCATTCAGCCACAAGAGCATTAGTAAATTCAGGTATTGAAGTCTTTCAAAATAAAATCCATTATTGTATGGGATTGAGGAAGCAAATGCATTTTCCATTTTTCTTTCTGACCTTAGGTTTTGACTTAACATCTAATGCTCTGGCTGGGCGACTCTTTGGAATTCCAGTGGCAGGCACTATTGCACATTCTTACGTCACATCCTTCTCCTCTCTTGAGGAGGTGTGTCCACAGGTGTGTCATAACATGGAAGAACATTAACATGTAAGAGGTTGATTTTGAGACCAAGCCAACAACAACAACTTGGCTAAATTGCTTTAAAGCAGTGGTTCCCAAACTTTTTCAGTCAAGCCTCCCCTTGCTAATCCAAAAAAAAAAAAAAAAAAAAAAAAAAACTGTGCAAAAGCCTTAGGCACCCCTTTTTTTACAATAGAAATTTTGTTATAGATGTGTGACACTTCCTTGTGGAGGAGATGGGAGGCAGGCTTGGGACAACTCAAAAAGTTGCTCTTTATTTTCCTTTTTATTTTCTTTTGCTTTTCAGTGACTAGCACCACACTTTGAGGCTTACACCAACATAAATACATATATCTTCAAAAACACAGTTCTGTGCTGCTCATCTCTCTCGATTTTGGTTTTGTTTCTCCCCATTTTATCCTTGCTGCTGCTCACTTAAACACAGAACACTCGTAAGCAAAAATCCCCCACAGGTGCAGGTCCTTACCACTCACACTCCCACCTCCACCCTCAATTCTCAAACCGGCACTTGACCACACCCCCACCTCAACATACCCCCAGCATCGTGTAGGCAGTGTGTGGATGGAGGATTCTGTCCATGAGTTGTTGGAATGTGGCTGGAGCTCCTAATAACCCAAAAAGAAGGATCTTAACCCTAACCCAGTCACTGTGGGACTTCTTGATTACACCCATATCGAGCATGGCTCTGAGCTCCTCCCACACCACTTGTTTTCTGTGTTTGGGCAAATGATAGAGGCATCTGCATAGCACCACGCCTGAGGTGACTCACTGTGGTGTTCTATGAGATTAGTGTGACCAGGGACCTCAAAAGGGACCTTGATTAATGGATGGGGACACCATGGCCTTCTGGGGTGGCTGGCGGACTCACCAGCTGAGATGCTGCACACCACCGGTGAACATTGCCGTGAATGCCTGGCCAATAGAAAGGGGCCATGAGACAGTTCAGTGTTTTGTACTGATCTAAACGCCCTGCCATAGGATTATGATAAGCCACATGAAATAATATTCCTGACAGCTCTTTGGGACCAATAACCAATTCCCCTTAACAGTGTCTGAAATGCAGGCAAATTTGTTCCTAAAATCAGTGGATGAGTGAGGCAAGGACTAATCGCCACCTGTATTTTATAGTTATGTTCCCAGAAATAATGACAGCCACTACTGGATATTTGTGCACATACCCATGCACACACCTCACCTTCAGCCAGTGTGCTGTACCCAATGCATCACCTTGAGACAGGCATTGATGAATTGAGGTTTGAATACAGCCCAAATCCACCAATGTGTGGTATGTACCTCCTTGAATACTCACCGGTATGTGTTACATCCCAGCTCGATCAGGGGAAGCCTGTGGCATACCCAGACCAACATCCCCACCTCCATCATGTGACATTGTTTCTGGAAATGTCCAGGTTCCCCACAACACCACCACACTGGCCCAAGCCTTACTACAACACCTGTGGCCTCTGAGTCACCAATCTGAGGCAGGGAAGAGATAGAAACAGAGGGAGGAGGAGGGAAAACCTAGGTCTGGGGAACTAGTTTGGGGTTAAATGGCCACTGTTTTCATGGCACAGGGATGGGGGGCAGGGTGGTGAGAAAAAGGGAAAGAGTGAGACAGCGAGGGAGGGAGAAGAGGCTATGCCACTAAGTGGTCCTCAGCCAGTTGGACCGTCTCTTGTAGCAATGCCAGACGGTGGCATTGGACCCATTTTGCCATTCCCTGAGGTAGTGGGATGACGAACTGCCCCGGCACCACTAGGCTGACTATTTCTTCAGCGCCACGCTCCTCTGCTGGCAACCACCTTCAACAGATGTCTCAGAGGTTTTGCACAAATGTGAACAGGTAGGCAAGCTCACTGAGCATTAGCGAGAATGTGGCACCTTGAGACAAATCAAAAAAAGTGCTCTTTATTTTCCTTTTTATTTTCTTTTGCTTTTAGCACCATACTCCGAAGCTCACACAAACATAAATACATACAACATAGTCAGGTCTGAAAGTATTTGGACAATGCCAGAGTTTTTGTGATTTTTGCCTTTATACACCACCTCAATGGATTTGAAATAAAACAATCAAAATGTGTTTGAAGTGTAGACTTTCAGCTTTATTTTAAGAGGTTCCACAAAAATATGGCATGTACCATTTAGGAATTACAGCCATTTTCAACAAAGTACCTCCATTTTCAGGGGTTCAAAGGTATTGGGACAAAGAGACAATTGTAAATATAACCATAATTTTAATACTTGGATGAAAATCCTTTGCAGTCAATGACGGCCTGAAGTCTAGAGCCCATGTTCTCAAAAGTCAAATTCTGAGTTTCCTCCCTGGCGGAAACTTTGCCAGGCCTTCACTGCAGCCACCTTCAGTTGCCGCTTGTTTGTGGGCCTTTCTGCCTTCAGTCTTGTCTTCAGTAAGTGAAAAGTATGCTCTATTGGGTTGAGATCAGGCGATTGACTAGGCCATTGAAGAATATTCCATTTCTTTGCCTTCAAAAAGTTGCTTTCGCAGTATGTTTAGGGTTCAGCATTTGGCTGAATGTGAGCAGAGAATATAACCCTATACACCTCAGAATTCATCCTGCTACTTCTGTCAGCAGTCACATCATCAATAAACACCAGTGAGCTTGTTCCATTGGCATGCCCATACATGCCCATGCTATAACACTAACTCCACCATATTTGACACATGATGTGGTATACTTTAAATCATGAGCTGTTCCTTTCTTTCGCCAATTCTTTTCTCTTCCCTTCATTCTGTTACAAGATAGTCATGGATTCATCAGTCCAAAGAATCTTATTCCAGAACATGGGAGGCTCAGAACTGGACAGACTTTTTTTTAGAGGTTTTTGCTATCTCTCTTATAGACTTATGCTGTTTTTTTTCAGCCTAATGATGGCCTCCTTCACTTCCATTGAGGTCTCCTTGTACTTCATATTGGTAGCTCCAGTCAAACAGCTGCCAAATGCCAATTCAATACCTGATATCAACTCCAGACCTTTTATCTCATTTGTCTTGAAGTAACGAGGGAATGGACCGCACCTGGTCAATTAACTTCTTGTCAGTCAATTGTCCAAATACCT
>CM074977.1:22329045-22355899 GCA_037576825.1 Pangasius krempfi
CTTTCTGCCTTCAGTCTTGTCTTCAGTAAGTGAAAAGCAGCTCTAGTGGGTTGAGATCAGGCGACTGACTTGGCCATTGAAGAATATTCCATTTCTTTGCCTTCACATGTTGATATTTTTTTTTTTTTTTTCAAATCCATTGTGGTGGTGTATAAAGGCAAAATCACAAAAACTCTGTCATTGCCCAAATACTTCCGAACCTGACTGTATAAGAGTTACTCTTGGCATTTCAACACTGAACTCTTGTGGGGAAAAAATGTTTTGTGAGAATTTCAAGCATTTTGGGGAAATATGGAAAAGTGAAAAGATTCGTTTTGGAACCATAATTCAGTGGTGGGAGATTGGGAAAGTGCACGTTAAGGATATCTGTCAACAGCTGAGCTCCCTACTGAATAAAAAAGTTAAAGGAGCTCCTGTAAGGAGTCGTTTTTTTATCGGTGAGAGATATAGATGGTCCTACATCATACTGTTTCAATTTAGAATGCAAAGTTGGACAAAAAAAAACAAATATACAGCCTAAGTAATAATAATGTACAAACTACCTCAGACCCGACAGAGATGAGAAGAATTGCTTCGGATTTCTATTCCAACCTTTATGCTGCTGAAAATTCAGATGCCCAAAGCAGAGATGAACTGCTACAGGACCTTCCCTGTTTGTCCGAGGAGTGGGAACAAGCACTGGAAACTGGACTCACCTTTGAGGAAGTGACTATCGCAGTTATAGAACTCTCTTCAAGCCGCAAACCAAGAATAGATGGACTTCCTGCTTAATTCAATAAGAGTTTCTGGAACACTATTGGATTGGACTATTCTGAGGTAATACAAGAATGTACTCATGTAGGAGTCCTTCCTAAGTCTTGCCAACGAGCAGTTTTAACACTACTACCAAAGAAGGGGGACTTAACTCTTCTGAACCTGTGGCAATCCTATGTACTCTTATAAAATTCTTTCCAGATGTCTTGCCAATAGAATAAATAATGTACTGAATGAAATTATACATAAGGATCAGTCATACTATATAAAAGATAGATCTATTACAGATAACGTACATTTAGTATGGGACCTTACCAACGTTGCATTTTGTAATAATATCAGCATGGGTTTTCTGTCACTAGATCAAGAAAAGGCTTTTGATAGAGTGGATTATAATTTTCTTTTTGGAACATTACAAGCTTTTGGTTTTGGTAATAGGTTTACCCCCATGATAAAACTGCTTTATACTGAAACAACTTGCATGGTAAAAATGGCTGGTGATCTGAGTGTACCTGTAAAAGTGCTGAGGGGTATCAGGCAGGGTTGTCCAGTCTTGGGCCAACTCTATAGTATAGCCATTGAACTGCTACTATGGCAACTGAGGAAGGTGCTGACAGGTTTATAGCCTAGCTCTCTGACTTCACAACAGCCTGTAAAGTTCTTTGCTTATCCTGATGACATTACAGGGATAATTAGATCTGAAAGAGATCCAGGTGCTTGAGGAGAGTTTAGAAGTTTTAGGCAAAGCTTCATCTGCTGAAATTAATTGGGGAAAGAGTGATGCTCTCTGGTGTGGTCCATATGGTGCATTGACCCCTTTTGCCTGGCAGATTGCAGTGGGGGAGGGTTTGATTTCAAATACTTACGGGTGTTTTTAGGGATAAAGTATCTAAGACAAAATTGGAAGGGCCTAGTGGAGAAGGTGTGTTCTTGGCTGTCTCACTGGCAATGGTTGCCACCCCAGTTATCCTGCAGGGGGAGGGTCTTGATCTGTGACAACCTGGTTGCCTTATCCCTGTGGTACAAGATGATAATTGAACCTTTGGAAGATCTGGTAAAGAATAGAATTTTTTGGTCTGGCCATCACTGGGTAAGGGCACCAGTATTATACTTACCCACGCAGGAAGAATGTCAAGGTCTGGTAGACATTAAATCTACGATCAAAGCCTTCAGACATCAGACAGCTCAGAGACTTCTCTATGGGGAGAATGTGAGCTGGTCTGGGATTGCTTGTGCCCTTTTAAGGAGAGCAGGAAAAATGGATTTAGATCGACATCTTTTTCTAATGAACATTAAGAATCTTGACCTGATAGGAGTAACACCTTTCTGCCGGTCTGTATTGAATGCATGGACAACACTTAAGTTCTCTCAGGAACCAGATGTGCAGGGTCTGTGGTTTCAGGAAGAGCCTCTATTATGCAACCCTGCACTGAACATAGATATCTTGAAATCAGAATCCCTGAGGAAGACACTGTGGGATGCAGGTATAACTAAGGCTGGACACTTAATGAATGCAGAGGGATGGATACCGGCAGAAAACCTGTCTGTTAAGCTTGGCCTGAGGTCAGTTTGTCTTGCACAGAGACTCTTAACAGAAATTTCATCCCTTTTCCCACCAGACTGCAGACCAACATTGGAGAAGCGTGATGGAGTGGAGGACTTATGTTCATTCCCGAAGCTAAGAATTTCAACTGCATCCACAACCTGTCAGGAAATAGAGGGGGGTCAGCTTTCCCTAAAAACACCTCAGCTGAAACTATTTAGTGATACCCATAAGAAAGCACTCTCTATACTGTTTGTGTGAAGGTGCTATACCAGCAATCGCGTGGAAGTTTTAAAGAGTCAAACTGGCAGGAGGTGTTCGGACAAGGCGTTTCCCCTAAAGGTAGCTGGAGGACCTTGTACAAACCCCCGATTGAAAAAAGGACTGGCGATCTGCAGTCGCCTATTGTGACATTGGACTACTGATCGGAAGGTCATGAGTTCAATCCCAATCACCGCCAAGCTGCCACTGCTGGGCCCTTGAGCAAGGCCCTGAACCCTCAGCTGCTCAGTTGTATAAATGGGATAAATGTAAGTCGCTCTGGATAAGGGCGTCTCCCAAATGCCATAAATGTAAAAAATGTAAATGCATGGTATAATAGCTACAGACAGACACAGAGCACACCTTGATCCACAGGTAGGGGTGAGGTGTCCTTTCTACAATGAGCAGGAAATTCTTTCACTTTTCCTTAATTGTCCAAGATTAGTTCCAGTGTTTGAAATATTGCAAGAGTGGTGCAGGATTTTGGAAGAGGTGTTCACACCAGCGTTTTTCATATACGGACCTAAATACATGAAGAGTAGAAAGGATGGTCATGTCCTATTGAATTTATTATTTGGAGAGGCAAAACTGGCAATATGACTGTCAAGAAAGGGGGAATTGACTGGAAAAGATCCAAGTGAAGTTGTTCCAGTTTAATAAAATTGTGTGTGAAAGCATAATATGCTTATTATCAGCTGGTTGAGAAACATGTAAATGTAAATGGGTAATAAAGGGGTGCAGTCATGACGTTGATTATGATGGCCTTCTGCAGTTAAAAGTTTGAGAACTAAATGGAAATGGTTTGTTTTCCCAAAACTGTTGTTTCTTTTTCTTGTTTTTGTTTTAGTCTTTGTCTTGTTTGGTTTGTTTTTGTTTTTAAAGTCAAGTCTCTGACTCTCCCTCCCCACCCCCCACCCCCCCTTGCTAATCCTCCTCTCTCCCCATCCTATTTCTGTCTCTCTCATTCTCTTCTGACTTTCTCTCTCCTCCTCTTTCTCTCTCCTCATCCTCCTTTCTGTTTCTCTCTCTCTGTCTCTGTATCTCTCCTTCTGTCTCTCTCCATCTCTCTCTTTCTTTCTGTCTGACTCTTCCTCCCTCCCTGTCTCTCTCTCCTAATCCACCTCTCTCTGTATCTCTGTTTCTGCATCCCTGTCTTTCTCCATCTTTCTGACTCTTCATTTCCCCGCCCCCCTGTTTTCCTTTTCCAGCTGGAAACGAGTTGTTTCTCCTCGGACACAGTGTACCGGTGGCCGTGCTCGGAGTTGGAATTCCCATCGGTACGTTCCTCCTCCTCCTCCTCCTCACAGGTGCTGCTGACCAGATTATTTTTAGTACACTGAGCATAGGGTGTGTTTGTGTGTGTGTGTGTGTTTGTGTGTGTGTGTGAGAGAGAGAGAGAGAGAGAGAAACACACACTGCATTTTTTTTATTGCCTGTAAATTCCCTCAGCACTCTCACAGCACAGTTGCAGATCAGTGAAGATTGTAAGCACTCATGTCTTTTCGTCTTGTTGCTTTCCTTCTTTTCTCATTTATCTCACTCATCTGTCCATTTCATTTCTCATTCTCTCTCTCTCTCTCTCTCTTTCTCTCTGTGTGCATGCTGGGCACATTTGGGTGTGTGTGAGGGTGTACACCGTGAGAGGGCGATCGTTTGGGAAACTTCTGCTGTTTCTCTTCTTTCTTCTTCTCTTTTTCCTTTCAAACGTAAAGGAACATTTGGAAAGTAAGTAAAACAATAGCGGGAACTTTTTTAAGTTGCAGATTTTTTGTGCTGGGTGGGATGGCGTCCCTTCGACAGGAGGGTGTACCGCCTCTCTCGCTCCATCATGGTGTCAGGTGTGTACCTGAACCCGGCGTGACGGTGGAGGATGTACTGGTGGCAGTGGGGGATCAGATTTAAAAACGAAAAAAATATTTGTTCAGCTTCAAGGATGAATAAATCCGTGGTGTTTTTCATAAAAATAGGAAACTCTGGTTAATCACCTAATAAGCAGAGAAGTTTGGGTAGTTGGTATGTATGTTTTTGTCCCACTATTTTTTACTCCCAAGGTTGAACAGGTTAATGTGGACAGTTGTCGTCAGATTGTTCTGAAGTGGGAAAAGATGAAGTTCCCCTTCAGGAACTCGAGCTGCGTCGAAACGCTATGGGAATGCCTTCAGCGTGACCGCGCTCTGAATCACATGTCTAATCAGTCCAATGGATGGGCGAGACGTCACGGGCGGGGTGACGTAGCGACCCGGAAGCATAAAAGCCCGAGCGGCATGCGCCGCGCTAGGTTTTTTCCATTCAGCAAGCGCTTTGTGTCTGTGTTTGTCCTTTGTTGTCTGTGTGTCATGTCTGAGGCTATGCCAGTGCATAAAGCCAAAGACAGAACCAAACACAGGGGCGAGAGCAGACAGCGTTTTAGGCTGTGTGTTCCTCCCTGCCCGCGCTATATCACGGGCGGGGATACACACAGTCTTTGCGTTGTCTGCTTGGGAGCGGAGCACGCGCAGTCGGCTCTCGAGGGAGCCGGCTGCTCGCATTGCGAGCGCTTGTCGCTGCGCACGCTTCGCTCCCGGAAGGCTCTCTTTGAGGAGGGAGCCTTCACTCGCGTGCCTCGCGGTGCCGGCCCCGCTTCTGCCGAGGCAGAGCGGCGGTTGCGCTCGTGGGGCTCGCAGATGGATCTGGCGGAGGGAATGGAGACGGGCGAGTCCCTTTCTCCTTCCTCACCCTCCAGATCCACTGTCCACTCTCTGAGTTCGGAAGCCCGCTCCGCGGTTTCTTCCCCCTGGGGAGCGGGCTCGGCGCTCCGCCTGTCTTCCGGTGATATTTTGCCCCCTCATATAGATTTGGTGGAGGGATCCACTGATCCTTTTATGTGGTTTTGCTTTCACTTTCGCTTTTGCTGGCGTGCCTAAAGCTCGTGAAAAGACGAGACATGGGGCGGAAACAGGCAGCATTTTAGGAGCGGAGCCCGCATTGCGTGCGTTTGCCGCTGCGTGTGCTTCGCTCCCGGAAGGCTCTCTTTGAAGAGCAGCCACCTACACGCCAGAGCCTGCCCCTTTTTCCCCGACCTCCACACCGAGGTGTCGAGGTCATGCGGGAGGCCTTTTTCGGCCCGTTTATTCAGTCCCGCCTCCTCTTACTGTGTTAACGTGACGGGGCTGGACCATACTGGCTACAGGGCAATGCCCAGGGTTGAACAGACGCTAGCTAGCTATCTGTCCCCTGGTGTGGCATCGCCCCTGAAGGCTCCGGCACTGCCCACCAAGCCGCTGCGGACCACCTCAGCACTGGTGGGCAAGGCGTACACGGCAGCGGGTCAGGCTGGTGCGTGTCTGCACACCATGGCTGTGTTACAGGCGTACCAGGCCGACCTGCTCAAAGAGCTGGATGAGCACAGGGAAATGCCGTCTGAGCACGTGACAGAGCTCAGACGGGCCGCTGATGGTGGCATTCCAGCGGTTTCTCCCTCGCTGCTCTCTGGCTCATGGGGCTGCTGGGTGGGGGCAGCCCCCTCCGTGTACTGCCTCCTCTTATAGGGAGGCTCAGAGAAACAGAGCGTCGCCTCCCGTGCTCCCCCGTGGCGGGACCGGCAGTCTCGGCGGCGCTCTGGGCCCGGCCCCCCGACACGAAGACGGATCTGAGGACCGTTCTTCTATCTAGGCGGGCCGGGGCTAAGAAGCCCTGACGCCTGGGGCCCAGGGCTTCCGAGGGCGGGCCCCTCTGGGGCAGGACGGTGTACACCTCATTATACAGTGCCCGTCTCACCTCAGTGCCCTTGGGAGGTTGTTCTGCCAACCCTGCCACCTACGGTGCTTCAGGGTGCAGCGGTCTCTGGCAAGCGTTGCTCCCAGCTCCCGCCCGGGAACGTAGCGGGTCTGGGAGGCTCGCGGCCTCTCTCGAGGCCTGCCGGGCAGCTAGTTCGGGCGTCCCCTGTCGGTTCGCCGCTCCAGGGCACCAACCTAGCTGCTCTCGCTGTACCAGAGGTCAGTCTCGAGAGGCTGATTCCCTTAGTGAGCTATTTGGCAGCGTGGAAGCTTCTGCCGAATGTGTCTCAGTGGGTCCTGCGTACTGTAGACAGAGGCTACCGAATTCACTTCGGCTTTCCCCCGCCTCATTTTTCTGGGGTTCTTCCCACTCTGGTGGGTCCCGAGCAGGCTCTGGTGTTGGAACAGGAAGTACACACTCTCCTGAGGAAGGAGGCCATCGAGGTGGTCCCTCCTCGTGACAGGGAGTCCGGGTTCTACAGCCGGTACTTCATTGTTCCCAAGAAGGGTGGAGGGCTGCGTCCCATTTTGGACTTGCGGCAGTTGAACCTCTCAGTCGCTCGACTGAAGTTCAGGATGCTCACGGTCAAGCAGGTCGTGTCTCAGATCAGCTCCGAGGACTGGTTTGTCACGATCGACCTAAGAGATGCATATTTCCACATCTCCATCCTTCCTCAACGCAGGAAGTTCCTGAGGTTCGCTTTTGGGGGTGAAGCCTACGAATATCGGGTTCTTCCGTTCGGCCTAGCACTCTCACCCCGCACCTTCACAAAGTGTGTGGATGCTGCTCCGGCTCCTATGCGACTCCGGGGCATCCGCATACTGAACTATATCGACGATTAGTTGATATTAGCTCGCTCAGAGCGGACGGCGGTTCGGCATCGAGATGTTGTTCTCGCCCATATGAAAAAGCTGGGGTTAAGACTAAACGCCAAGAAGAGTGTGCTTTCTCCAGTACAGAGAATCACTTATCTGGGCGTAGTGTGGGATTCGACCACGATGCAGGCACGTCTGTCTCCTGCTCGGATCGAGTCGATCCTCACAGCAGTCGCGAGAGTGAGAGAGGGCCGGTCACTCACTGTGAAGCAGTTTTAGAGACTGCTGGGTCTGATGGCAGCTGCGTCCAACGTAATACCTTTTGTCCTGCTGTACATGAGACTCCTACAGTGGTGGCTCAAGACCAGGGGGTTCTCCCTGAGGGGAAACCCGCTCCGCACGATCAGGGTCACGCGGCGGTGCCTACGTACCCTAGACATGTGGAGAGAACCTGGCTTCTTGTCTCAGGGCCCGGTGCTGGGAGCTCCTTGTCGCCGCGTATCGCTAGCGACGGATGCATCTCTCACCGGTTGGGGAGCGGTCATGAGGTGAAAGATTTTTTTTCCCAGATGTAGGAAAATTTATGGCCTCAGTGATAGTGTTACAGTGTAGGGCAAGTTACGAGGCTTTAAGTTAAAAAAAAAAAAAAAAAAAAAAAAGGTTTATATATATTTATATTATGGAGAAAAAAAATCCTATTTCACGTAATGAATAAATTACACTGGGTGACTTCTTTTTTACTGTTCTCTTCTGCGGAGTGCTTGAGAGCAGGCTGTCTAAATATAAATGGGGTAGAAACAGGACAAAAGTAGCAATAATTTCAGTTAAAAAAAAAAAAGGAGGTTTTCCCCCTTCAGTTGTTTATCTTTGGGCTAAAGTATACAGCAAAGAGGAAAGTGCTTTGGTCTTGCTGAATATTGTATCTGGAACAGCAATGCTAGCTATATGGAAAATAAGGAAGAACCAAATGTCAGGACAGGGAGCAATGGACATAGTGTCCATGTTCAAGGGTTTAGTGGTGGCGTGTTTCAGAGTGGAACACATCATGCTCTGGTGGGGAAACTGCCAGTGTTCATGAGTATTAAAGGACTGCTGTGTACGCTTCATGAAGAAAATTATGACTTCATTTAGAATTTTTAATAGTGTGCAATTTTTTTATTTTATTAAAGAGGGGCCTTGCCTTTTTTCTTTTTTTTTCCCTTTTTTCATGTTTGAAATGGATTTGATTACATTTTTTTCTTGTTCCTTCCCTTGTAATCATTACTTTTATTTTTTTTAATGTTATAATGTAAGACTTTATATATAAAGTCTGAATATCTGACTGACCCAGTAAAGAGGGGTTTTTTAATTTAAAAAATTCTCTCTCTCTCTCTCTCTCTCTCTCTCTCTGCCTTTCCCTCTGTCTCTAGCTGTCATGCTATTTGTGTTTCTATTTCTCTCTGCCTCTCCTTCTGTCTCTCTCAGTCTCTGTCTCACTCTTTCTGTCTCTCACAGTCTCTCTTCCTGTACTTCCTGTTGTTTTAAAAATAAATCAAGATTTTGGAATTCTAAAGTTCAGAAAGAGGTTCTCATAAAGTGTTGGTCCATAATAAGATCAAAATTGTCTCAACAGTACAATATTGTAATATCATTTTAATAAATGTAAACATTTTACCCAAAATGTCAGTCAGAACCTTTCGGTGTCTTATGCTGTAGCTCCTTCTTGGTGTTTAACTCAGTTTAACTAATTTATCATTTATGAATCATATTTACTTCTTGTCGTTTAATAGTTACATGCACTTCCTGTCTTTACATGCACTTCCTGTCGTCTGTGCAGTGGCGTTCGTGCTGCTTCTCTCCGCTTCCTGTCTGATTTATCGTAACTGGAGACTCAGAAGCACCAAGAGCATGAACTTTGACAACCCAGTGTACCGGAAGAGCACCGGCGAGGCTGAGGAGGACGAGATCCACATCGGGAGGAGCGAAGGGCTCGCCACGCACCACCACCCTTACCCAGTGCCTGTGGTTGGCACGGCGACGTGTCCGCCGTTCATCGCTCTGCCTCTGGGTGGCGCTGTTACAGATCCAGTCCCACACTGGTACACAGAGCCGCCCACCATCACCAGCGCCAAGTGAAAGTCAGCATGGACTTGGTGTGAGAGTCGGGGTTTCCATGGGAACAGTGTTTAAAGTGTGTAACGAGACACTGAGCCGAGGCCGAGTGTCAAAAGTTTGTACACCCACTAGATCATACGTAGCAGGGGTGCGCCTCTCTTGAACGACCCGATGTGTGAATGATGCATTTTAAAAAAGCAGTAATGTAAAGATGCGATTAGTAAAGATGCAGTGCTGTAGAGATGCAGTAGCTCCACCTCCTTTACTCAGGAGAGAGAGAGAATATTAAGGAAATACATAAATATAAATTAGCTGAGCACAGAGGCGACCGTATCGATCCACTCACCATCACAGATACACAAAAAATATCAATACAGCATTTTTTTTTTCATGGACTTTAACACAGACTGCTGCAGGAACAGTGCAGATTTACAGCTGAGTTATCTTCTGTTTTTGAATGTGGTGAGAATATTTACCCAAAATGCTACTGTACTTCCAGTATTTAAAAAAAAAAAAGCGCACGTTTCACAGACAGAGAGAACACTGACGTCGTGTCTCAAACGCTTCCTGAAAGTGCAGTCATTTAAAAATATTTTATATAATCCTTCTTTATAAAAGCTG
Organism: Pangasius krempfi; assembly: GCA_037576825.1. NCBI lineage: Eukaryota > Metazoa > Chordata > Actinopteri > Siluriformes > Pangasiidae > Pangasius > Pangasius krempfi. The sequence goes on from CM074977.1 coordinate 22,338,889, forward strand.
CTGTTAGTTTCTCTGTGATAAAAGATAATTGTAATACAGAAAATCACGTGCAGTGTTTTACAGTTCCAGTCTCCGTCCGTCTTTTACGTGTTGTTCCCTGTGCAGACTCGCTGAGACAGAAGATATTAAGATGACGGGCCGATATTAATTAGTGCTTTGTATATCCTTAGGTTCCGTCTGTTGTGGGGGTTTTTCTCACCACATCATGTCGTGAGGGGAGAAAAAGACAGGAAGTTTAACGATAAACATAAACATGAAAGTCTGGACAGAAATGTGCTATACGTTACTGTTTTTACAAAACCTATGCAACAGCAGGCTGCTGCAGGAAGTAAAGAAATGTCATTAAGTAAAGCTTTTTTTAATCGCAAAATGTCTGCTTAAAGGAAACGAGCTGCTGGAAAAGCCAAGTTCGCAAACATTTTTCTTTTCTTCAGATTTCTGCAGCAACAACAATAACGGAGTTATTTCCACTCTCTGCAGCCGTCGGTGCTCAAATTGTTTGAATGTTTGACCCCACTAGTACACGCTGTTACACCCAGAGTGACATCCTTTGCCTCTGATAGTCCCACTGAGGCTTTTTCAGCTTTATTTGATGGAACAGTCCATTATGTTAATCGGGGGGGGGGGGGGGATTTGTAGAACTCTTGTTTTTCTCTCTCTCATGTCTCTGTCAGCCTTGTTTCTTCCAGACTGCAGTAAAGGAGGGGAAATTAGCACTGCATCAACTGCTCCATTAGCATTGTAATAAAATTAAGCTAAGAAGTTGTTTTTTTAGTCAGTGGAACACTCCGTGTGTTGTGTTGGTGAAACCTGTTACAGGAAACAGGTAGTGCGCAGAAGGTTCTTTACCTCATGTGTGGACTGGAGTGTGCAGTATTGTCTCAGGGAGTTGGTACACTGTGTGTGTATGTGTGTGTGTGTGCTGTATGAGGATTACCAGAAGAGGTCCCATGACAATATTTACTTTTTTTTTTTTTTTTTTCATTTTAACTAAATCTCTGATTCTGATTACAACAGATAAGAATTCAGACTCGTGCACTGATCTGTGAGATGAACCACAAATCTGTTTTAGTCCAAACTCACTGAAGGGTAGCTGATGGATTATGTAGAAAGCGTGAATTCAAGCCTCCAGTCAATAAAAGAACAATAAAGGGCTGAGGATGAGACAGACGTGAGAGAAATGTGTGTGAGGACGCCTACAGATGATCAGCATTGTGCATTTCACTAACGGTGAAGGTAGACGCACTGGAGAAATGCTAAGAATGTTACGACGAGGCCATCAAGACGTGAAAACGTACATCCTTCATGAAATTAGTCCAATCTGCATGTTTCTAAATCCAGCATTTAGCTAAATCTCAACAAAAAAAACAGTTGATGAGAGAAAACATGCATCTTTGCTACATTCAATTCAATACAGTTTTATTTGTGTAGCACTTTTAACAATGGACATTAAAGCAGCTTTACAGAAATCCGGTTATAACATTTTCATTTAAATGTATCACATACATCATATGTACGTCACACACGACGGCACATATTATTAGTTGCGCTTTGAAAAGGTAAAGTTGAACTTGAGTGAACTTCAAGCGCAGCACCAAGGTGTCAGATCCAAGCGGCGCGCTCCACCCAAGGCGGAGTTACCTTCAGGCAGAGCAGCGCGTCTCTCTCCATAAGGAAGCAACGCGGTTTCATCTGTAGGTGGCTTTGTGGTACACATACGCCATCACATGACTACCACAAATACACTGTGTAACAGAATCTGAAATTAGTGCTTTAGGGATAAAATGGTTCATTTTTTCATTTTCTCTCCATCAAATCTTCATCACATCAAGGATACCTGTGGAAAGGGGAAGAAGCCTGTGTGTGTGTGTGTGTGTGTGTGTGAGAGAGAGCGAGAGAGAGAGAGAGATAGCCTGTTTGTGTGAAAGCTGAACTTACTGTAAAGGTTTTCATACAAAGACTTTTGATATGATTATGTAAAAAAATAAATGTACATAAGATTTTAGATGATGCTGTTGGCCAATTAATTTATTTGTATAAAATGACAAGGACTTTCCTGAATATAAATAACGTCCCAAAGTTTTTGTTTTCTTATTCACGCATGCTTGTTTTTGTTACTTTTGTTATTTTCTCATTATGACACTTTTTTTTCCTGTAGCTTGCTTTGTTCACTTATTTTGCACAGCAGCTTTATTTTAATGAACGTTTTTGTTTTAGTGCCTTATTTTAGTACATTTCTCCTTTTTATTTTATTTGAATTTCATTGAATTTCTATTTAAAAAAAGCTTTAATCTCTCTCTCTCTCTCTCTCTCTCTCTCTCTCTCGCTCTGGATTATTATAAAAAAAATCTGAAATCTCTACTGACTGTAAAATGAATGAGATGTGTTTGTGTTTTGGATTTAATGATGCCACACCGTGTGCTCTGAAGCGATACATTAATGATGTAGTGCCTCCATGTTCTTTCAGCTCCTTTAACAGGAATCGTCACTTCCTACACACACACACACACATCCACACAGAGCTCATGTTGTCTGATTTATTTGCAGAGTGAGGGATCAGACAGTCAGAAGGTCCAGGAGATGTAAAGGACACGCAGTTATCCACACGCAGGTTAGTGACACACAGTCTCACTGAGGGTGAATGACTATTTGATCGACCAATCAGACACTCAATCACCACGATTACTACTGCATTTAACGTTCTAATACGTTATCGTTTCTATAGTAACAGCTCGTTCACAGGGACATGTACTGTAAATGTCGTTTTCTGTAATTTATTTAACATTTACGGAAGGAGTCTCCAGTATCAGCGCTTTATAACAGTCAGAGGTAAAGCTTTTTTTTTTTTTTTCCCAGAGCGAGAAATAAAGAGCGGCTGGTGAGGGAATGACTGTTTATAGCTGCTCTAACGTAAGTGAGAACAGGAACTAACTTGTTTGTAGGATATTTTCATGTGAATTTGCTGATATGAGACAGAACATTCGCTAACCACAGAGCAAGTAGAGGATTAGAATTATAAATGAGTCAAAAGAGTTGAGTGCAAAATCAAGAGCTGAATAATAAAACGTAATGTGTAATCTAAAGAGACCGGTAGACCGAAACCATGATTATCTTACAGGATATATGGCAAAACTGTAGAAAGTCATTTCTACAATCAAATACTCCAGCACAAATAATTTAGCTTTCGCAATCTTTCAGTCAAAATCATAAATGAATGAATTCATCTTTCAGGCAAGACAAATAATAATAATAATAATGATAACTGATCATAAAAGCGCCTTATTATGCAAATGAACCAAATTATTGACAAAAACATAATGAAAATTGTAGATATTCCAGAATGAACAAACAGAAAGATTTCTACATGTTCATGAAGTTCTCCACAGAGCAGGTTCTCGTCTCTAGGCCATCTTGCATTTGTCGTGGGCTTTAGTGTTGGTGGTGCGAGCTTTAAGCAGGTCTGCAATCTCGGTGTGTGACGCCTGCGTGGCCAGAGACAGAGCGCTTCGACTTCCCTGTAACACACAGAGCAGACGAACATTACACTCATACCAGGAGAGAGCGACAGGAAGTGCAGCATCTCTACTGGAAATCAGATCAGTTCAGCAAAAAAAAAAAAAAAAAGTATGAAGCACATTGTTTGTCCCTTTACTGCAAATGTAACTCGTCAGCCAAGACTGGAGCTATGAGGCTAATGTAGCTAACAAGTAATGGAAACTTATTGCCACCAGATTAGCATTGTACAAACAACCTGCATGTGTAAATCATCACATCGGGACTTGTTCATGTGTTTTCTGACACTGTATCTAGCAAAATGTGTGCTATATATTTATTAATTAGTTGTCTCTGATTGATGAGAGGAAGAGAGAGATTTTTTTCCCTTTGTCTGATACAGAAGGCAGTGGTCTCGATGGTTGTCTCTCTGCTCTCTTTAGTCAGTGTGTTAGAAAACAGTGCTTGAGGAGTCAATCAGTGAAGCACAAGAAACTGGATATAATCTTATTGGTAAGTAAATTGCAAAGTTATTTAAATATCTCTGAACATAACCCCTGAGCTGCAACCCTTTTTGCTTGAGAAGGTAAAAAAAATGTAAAAAAAAAAAAAAAAAATGCACTTGATATTGCACTGTGCTTTTCTCAAAATTAAGGCTTTTTTCTGCTTTGGATAAAACTGTGACCAAAAAAAACAAACACCACAGATTTTCAGCAGAGGCTGCGCCCTGTAGGAGTTGAGAAGGTTAACAAGGTGAGGACAAAAACTACAAACATTTGCATAATCATAATCCTGAGAGTCAGTCTGATCATTTGATATCTAATCTGTCCAACTCCGCAAAACGTGGCTTCATTAAAAGAATTAATATTTAAATGTGTATTAATGAAGTCAAGTAAAATTTTTATTCACAAGAATTCATGCCAAGAATACTTTATGACTGAAATATTTACTTTATAAAAAAAAAAAATTAAAGATAAATAATGGGTATGAGGAGATTTAAAACACTACCTCAGCTGTTTTATATTCAAAATGTAATTCTCACATTATGTTATATTAAAAAAAAAAAATCATTCATTTTTAACAAGCCGGCATGTCCGTAAACTTTTAGTATCATTTACAAATATAATAAAACACTGATCGCTGTCAACAAATAGTTTAAAATGCTAAATACAGATAAATACAGGTTTGATCTTAAAGATAGACATTAAGCATCAGAAGCTGAGTTGTAACTGTAACTGTGTCCACTAGGCGGCGCTCACACCTAGCTGAACACTTTTTATAATAAAATGTGTTTGAAGGCACTCTGTGTTTTCATATGCACTGTTGATATGCACACATCTAGTGTCTAATTTCCCCTGTAGCAGAACCCAACCACAATCTACTGTGTCTTAAAGAAAAGAAAATGTATTTTTTTCTACTTGTCCCTCATCAGCTGATATTTGGTGTCTGAAGTAATGAAATGAAACCTGGACACAATGAAATTATGCCGTCCATTTTCTGTACCGCTTATCCTGCACAGGGGAGCCTGGAGCCTATCCAAGGAAACTAGGGGCACGAGGCAGGGGACATCGTGAATGAGGTGCCAGCGCATCACAGAGCACAATCACATGCTACAGTACAGTACATGTCTTTGGACTGGGGAGGAAACCCCTGAAACACAGGGAGAACATGCAAACACCATCCACACAGGGTGGAGGCAGGATTCAAACCCCCATCCAGAGGTGTGAGGCAAACGTACTAACCACTAAGCCACCATGTCCCCCATTATTATGATGATGATGATGATGATGGGATCAAGCATTGAAGGTGCATATGCACCCTACTGTTATTCTACCTTTCCTTATTATTCTTCTTCTGCTTCTTCTTCTGGCTAGGGTGTCTATGGCAGCCCAAAAAGTGCCTGGTTAAAAAGTTATGATATTTGGCACACTGATTGGGGGGTCTATGGAACATTCTGACCAACTTTGGGCCAAGTGTTGCGAACACTCTATCACCACCATCGGGTCAAATTTGGGCCCAATTTGGATGTTTATGGTCATAAATTTTGAACCGTGTTTGCAAAAATTAAAAGTAAACTATAAAATTCCTGTATTCCCTGGGTCGAGACAACGCACCCTATGACGTCAATTTCCACCTAGTTAGATTTTCTGCCATCTTGGATTTGGTCAAAAACTGTTTTTTCGCTACTCCTCCTACAAATTTCGTCCAATCATCACCAAATTTGACATACATCATATTCAGACCAACCTAGACAAAATTATTAAAAGAACATTGATATTCCAAATGGTTTGCCCATAATGTGCCAACAAATCTGACTGTGACGCTGCCAAACAGGAAGTGAGGCTGTATCTCAGCAACGACCATGCACACTGACACAAATCTTGGTAGGCATATTCAAGACCTGAAGCTATTCGCCCTGAGGCGAATACAAATTTTGTGACAGCGCCACTTACTGGTCAAAAGTTACAATAACATGCCTAAAATGCTTCTATTTAAGTGCCATTTTGCTCCTCCTCCTCATTTTGTCCAATCTAAACAAACATTATCAAAGGAACTCTGATATTCAAAACTGTTCTACCAGTAACAGACTGGCAAATGTGTGAAACAGATCACTCTTGAATCCCTTTGCCTATAGTTATGACTTTGCTTTCCTGTGATTGCTTATGCAACAACTGTAGTGCATCTGTGAATGAGAGGCTCAGCAAGTCTGGGTGCTTGGCCCCTGAAAGCTGCTGCTTGCAGCTTTTATTATTATTATTATTATTATTATTATTATTATTATTATTATTATCAATTCACTTTGCTGCTGTTTTGAACTGTTGTATAAATTGGGATCATTTTGTGCTTTTGTTTGACTCTTTTGAATATTGAAAAGCAGTAATTAATTAACATTTAACTGACAGAAATCAAATCAAAACTGAAAAAAATTTACATTTTAGTTACAATTAGTTACATTAGACCAATACGTCTAAAATTGTTTACATTTCTTTTTTTTTCTTTCTTGTTTTTACTGAATTGACTTTAATCTGGCCTTTGAACGGTATTCTTACCTTATCTGTAAGGTTCACATCGCAGTCAGGATCCTGCAGCAGAATTCGGACAATGTCGGCGTGTCCGCGGTCACAGGCGCTGATCAGAGCGGTGGTTCCCGCTTGATCCTGAGCGTTAACGTTTGCTCCATGTGCCAGGAGGAGTCTCACCGTGGACGCTCGGCCGTGTCTGACCGCCAGGTGGAGCGCCGTCTGACCCACCTTTAGGGAAAGTACAGGACGCAGTGTATGAGATGTTTAATACACGTACCAAGTCAATCCTGTGAGGTGATGAGAAATAATAAACATCAATGGCGCGAGAATTTTTTGTTAAAAAAAATCCGTAAATAATAATAAGAGTGTAACAGAGTGTCTGTGGGTCCTTAAAAATGTAGCTGGGCAATATGATATTATAATGTTGATATAATAAATTATCTCACAATACACTTTTCTGAGGTATTGATAATGTTGAATTGTCTTACATTTGTCATTTTTATAGTCTTAGATTTTAAACAAACCTCCTTAACCCTGCATCATTTTTTTTTTATCTGGTTTGAAAGCATCTGAGATTACATCATGCAGCACGTTGAGGCTAACGTTAGCTACCTGTTGGTAGCGTTCACAGAGACACGTTAATAAAATGAAAATGTAAATTAAACCAAGGAACAACAGCAAAGTGTGCATCTGATAAACAACTAAAATCCAAATTCAAGTTGTTTTTATACTCTATTTGAACTGACGCTAAAAAGTTACATAAAAAAACACTACATTAATTTGAAGACACACCAAAGGACCAGGGGATTTTTCCAGACCTGATCCAACTCTTTCTACCTGGGCGGAGTGGAACAACAACCAAAAAAAGTCCAGGGGGTGGAGTCAGACCTGATCTAGCTCCTCCTACCTGAGCGGTGTCAAACGAAAAGTCCAAGGGGTAGACACCTCTGCATATTTCAGGCTTGATGTGTGTGTTGATAAGTGTGTTGTTTCGTGTTGTGGTGTGTTTCATGGGTTACGGGGTTAAGTTTATAGGAGAAGATGGATCAGTCTGACTCCACCCCTACTCATTTAGTTCTGCAGAGAGGAATCAATTTAAGAATGACCTTATGGATTAATAACTTGGTGTTCTCCATGCGTGTTGTTCCACATCAGCGTGACGTTATCTCACTGCTAAAACAGCATCGTTACTCACCTGACCCGCACGAGCGTTAACATCACCGAACTCCATCAGCTGCCGGACCACCTTTATGTCCATATCAATGTCCACCGGCTGGAGAGACGCCAACATGACCGCCGTGTACCCAGTCTTATTCTTCAGGTCCACGTCACACACACCTGGAGAAAAGAGAAAATCCAGCTGGAGGAGAAAATCTGGTGAGGAACTTCTCTGTGAGCGTACTCAGGCTCTGTGTAAACAACCCTGAAAGCAAAAGCTTTTATTTCTGAATATTTTAGGGTATGGTTTATTAATTTTGGCATTATAGCAGTTTCGGGTTCCAGAGCTCCGTCCTGTCTTTAGCTGAGCAGTAATTCAGGATTGGCGCCGATGCCTTGAACAGTGGTTTGGATGCTTCCAGTTGTATCAGTGTGTGTTTATGGATTTCAGCAAAAACTCCTCATGACTGAAACTTTCCCTAGGAGAAGACCTCTTGGATAGTCAGGGACTTTAAATATATAATGTTTTAATATTTATATAATAGATGTAGTAAGCATTAAACGTAGAACAGGACGTTTCAGACAAAAGTCCTTCATCAGCTATGCAAGTAAAGAGGCTGTAGGAGGTTTCGTTTCTCTGGAAATGTTGTGTACTAACACTTAACTTCCCCTTGGGGATAAATAAAGTCCATCTGTCTCTCTATCTATTTATCTATCTTACTTTTTTCCACCGCAGTCCTGAATTCTTCTTCACTTTTTGTTTTGGTGTATTTTTAGGCAAAGACATGCCCACTACTCTCTTACTGGACGAGAGATATGAGATTTGTTTGTAAAGCGTTGTGTTGAGATCCGCGTGCGTAGATATTGATAAATTGTCAGCGCATTCTGTGAAAACCAATTTGCTATGACATTACAAATGTAGACAAACCTGTAGAAGGTGGATATGACAGACAATGGTCATGGTGATGGAGAGCTTTTCTCCATGTGTATCTGTGATTAGGGGTGTTGTGGTTTACACAGTATGATAATCTATTCTGAAAGCATCATGGTCTCGCTGTATTAAACGAACAGTTAAAAACAAGCCTGTGGTGAAAATTTGAAGAAATATTTATTATGAAATCTGCACATATCATTGTATATATAACAAAAACACTCACAGAGAAGTTCCTCACCGGATTGTGTATATAAACAAAAAGATCAGATCTGTTAATTGTTCATCTGTTAAATGGCGTAGTGTTGGGCCGCTTAGCCAAAAACAGAATGTGGTCAGCAATGCCGTGTTTGATAGCCATCTTTTATGATAACGTTAGGAACATGCTCAGACACGCTATAGTGTGATTTAAGACAAGTCCAGAGGGAGGGGGTGAAATTTTTGGGGAGTCACAGCCAGACACAAGGGATGAGAACCACTAGAGTAAGGAGGAAACTGACTGGGTTAAAAAATAGATCTTAGTAAAAGGAATTGTATAAGGAATAAGGAAAAGCAAACTCGAAAGAAGCAAAAACGTGACAAACTTAGCAGTATCAAAAAGATAATTAAGACAAAAAGGTAGGATATTGTAGTGAGTTGATTCATTGTACTTGATTTGTCACTGACCCGTGTCCAAGAGGAGTTTAACGATGCTGAAGTTGGAGTGGGACACGCTGTAATGCAGGGCTGTGTTTCCGTTATCATCCACCATATTGACCAGGAACTGCAGCACTGCGGGGGTTTCTGTGGCCACTTCATTAATGTACAGAGCGACCGTGTCGGCACACGAGTTCTCCTCAGCACACACGTGGAACCACTGCTGGAACACCACAGTCAAAGCCTGCCTCTAGAGGTCAACAAAAGCATAAATGTGATGGTCAGAAGGTCAAACACAAACATACTGATGTCCCAAACGTTTTTTTTTCACTGTGCAGATTTGTGAATTACCATTTCATCATTTGGTTCAGAAACTTCATCCATGTGCTTCTCTAAGAAGTGACACGCGTTCATGAAGTCAGTCTCCACCCCCCTGAGAAAAACAGTTTCATTAAAACACAGTGATTACATTTGTTTGTGTGAACATGCTCACGTGATGGTGTCTCACCTTCCTCCTTCACCACGTGATGCTTCTTCCGATTCAGCTCCTGAACATGTGCCGTCCTGCTCGTCCTCTTTTTCTACTGCCCGATCTTCTGAACGTTTTGCTTCACACATCCTGTCCTGCTCTTCATGATGTTCTTCAGCCACTTTCAAGTGTGTGGTCTCTGCAGTGGCTTCTCCGATGAGCTCTTGCTTTCTGGAGGTCAGTGTAGAACTTGGCAGCTCTTCAGTTTGGGAACTTTTTTGGTTAAACCCCTCCTCAGCAGGATCTTTTGGCCTCGTGCTGGCTTCCACTACTACGCTAGAATTGCTCAGAACAAATCTGTAGTAAAATTATTGAAATTACTAAACAGTACCAAACCCAGATGTTTGTTATGTGATATATAAGTGTATATAAGGAGGTTACCGGTCTCTTCCATAGTCTTTTTTCTCAGGACTTTCCAATGTCTTCGCCACAGATATTTGGTCCTCCGTCATGGACTCCTGAGCTTAAATGAGCAACAGGTTCAAATAAGAGTTACACACTGTTTAACTGTATACACAAGGGGTATCAAGCTTACGTCCCATGTGCTGAGACCGGCCTGATGAAGGTTGTGAGGCAGCCCACCAAATAAATTTAGAATCTGTGTTCTAAAATTAAAACTGGACCAGAAGTGTAAAAAAAAAAACATTTTAAAAAGAGCTCTATTATTCCACTATGAGGCAAAATAGAGCAATAAACTCAGAGCCGTAAACTCAGATACTGACCAAATGTGTTAACGATAAGGAATTGTTAATTAGCAAGCTAAAATGTTGACATGATAACCATGTCTCTTGCTAAACAGACTGGTTACAGTTGTTGGGAATGTTCAGATATTATCCCTAAGCCAGCTACTCTCCTAGCTTAGCTGGGGTTTGACCCAGCAACCTCACAACCCCAAGGCAAAGCTCAGCCATACGAGCCACACTAGCATAATGGTTTATAGGACTTTTTTTAAACTTATACTTTATTATAATTATATTTAACATCAACATTGCATTCAATACAATACAATTTTACTTTTTTGGCATGTTAGTTTTTCATATTCCAGCTGCATTGACAATGATTCAGTTTTAGTTATATCAAGTACATTATATAATAAATGAAAACCTCCATGTATATTTGATAATACAAAACCCAGAGAAAAAGAAGGTAAAAAACAAAAACAAACAAACTGATAATGATAATAATAGATTAATGTATAAGTAAAATAAATAAATAAGAGAAGGGCGGGTGACTTTGAGGTAGTTAGGACAAGTACGACATGAATTGGATGAATGGATTGATTTATCTTACTGCATTAGTAAAGGCATTACAGGGGTACATCTCTTTAAAACTCTCGGCCTCTGAAGCCATAGTGCATATGTAATTTGTTCCATTTCGTACAGCTCTCACACTTTTTGGATCCAAATATTGTATGATGGAGGGTCAGGTTTTATCTTGGATTCATAGACAGATATATTAGGTATTCACTGGAAATTATTTTCTTAACCTCATGTCCAGTTTGTAATTCTTTAAAAAAAAGAGTTCTACCGGGGAGAGTCTTTTAACATTTTCTAATTCATTATGTGTTGTAAGGAAATCTCTCTGTTGTAAATGTCTAAAACAAAAATCAGTCCTTGGGAGTGTAAACTCAGTTCTTATTTGTTCAAATGATCTGAGTTAACCGGTTTGGAATATTTGATGCAAATAGCTGAGTCCGTATTGAGACCACTTTTTCTTATAGTTTGCATCATGTAGTTGATCTAAAGAAGAGGGAATAAAGATACCTACATATTTAAAACCATCCTTAGGCCATTTACACCTGCTCTTGATTTTGGTCTGTTTTGAATTTTTTTTCAAAAGTTTTATCCATGTTCACTTCCGGAGTAGTATATCCTGAGTAGTATCCATGCTGAAAAATTAGTTGTTGTTGTTTTTTTTTTATGTGGAATTGTTGTTTCAGTTTCTGTTAGGAAGAGCAGGACATCATCGGCATATAGCGATGGCTTATGCTCTTCTCCTCCAATTGTGATGGCTTTAACTATTCTATCATCCATCACCGTCCAGTGACTCTAACCGAAGTGTGTGGGCTTGAGTAGAGTGTTTGTACCCACCTTATGAAAGCGGGACTGAATTTAAAGCATTCAAGAGTTTGAAATAAATACTGCAAGGACACACAGTCAAATGCCCTGTGCATCGAGTGATAGAAACAACGCCTTCTCCCCTTTGGATTTTGTATGGATCAGTATATTTAATACTCTGCCATGGTTATCCCCATAATATCTCCCTGAAATAAATCCAGTTTGGTCCAGATGTATAATTTGATTAATAAATTTAATTTACCCTTTTAGTTAGAATGCTCTTTAGTATGCGTAAATCACTGTTCAGCTATGAGATGGGCCTAAATGATTGACATTCATATGATTGATCTTTACCCTCTTTGTGAATTACCACTGTGGTTGCTTCTCTCCATGAGGGGGCCACCGTGCCTGATTGCAGCACATAATGATATGCTTTTAGTAGAATCTGAGATATTATTTCTTTAAAACTTCTGTAGAATTCATTAATATACCCATCAGGTCCTGGGCTTTTGTTGTTTTTCAACATGGAGTTTGTCTCCGTTATCTCACATTCCTTAATAGGCTCATTCAGATCCTTTGCCACTGACTCTGTTAATTCAGTTAGTTTTATATTCTTTAGGAATGATGCCAGAGTAGTACCATCAGAACAGAAAATGTGTTTTTATATAGGGATTTGTAGAATCCTGCAGAGGAATCAGCACTTGCATCTGGTTTGGTAAGGGGGTTGATAGAGTTACTAGATTTCATTTTCTGTACAGTATTTGAAGATCTTTGCTTTCTTAATCTAATCGCTAATAATCTACTTGCCCTGTTACCATGTTTATAATATCTTTGGTTAGCAAATCTTAAATTACCTTCAATCTTCAGGCAACTTTTTGTTTATTTATTAGCTATGGATTTGTTTTTTTTTTTTATACAGTTGTTCCAATTCTTGCTGTCTAGCTTCCCTCCTTCTCTTCTTAGTGCTTCGAATGAAATAATCCAGCCTCTAAGGTACAGTATGCTTTTGCACAATCTCATACTATAAGTGGTGCTTCCTCTGTGGAATCATTTGCACTTAAACATAATTTAAGCTCTGTTGTGACAAAGGTAATGAATTCTTTATCATTAAGGAGAGATGCATTTAGTCTCCACTGCTTGGAAGTTGGCCTATATCCTGCGTCCTATAACAGTTCTATGGGTGACTGGGCCGAGACTGTCATTGGCAATCTCTTCATATCAGCTGTTCTGTGAAGCTCAGCCTTGGGAGTGAAAAATAATCTATTCTAGAATAGGATGCATGTCTGTGGGAGTAAAAAGATAAATCTCTACAATTTGGATATTTGCTTCTCCACATAACCACAAGTCCTAGCTCAGAAGATTGGTATTTTAACATCTTACTAAATGTTCTAGTCCCAATAAGACCTTGCATTGGCAGGACCGGAGTACTTATATTTGCGGAGATTATCTACAACAGTGATACTAGCCCTGTGTCTGTTTTGGGTCAGTCCATCTCAAGTGTCATGCCACGCATCACAAATTTTGGTTATACACCTGTTTATGGAAACCTCAATATCTAGCTCCATGGAACAAAAACTGATCTCTAGAGCACAATACAAGTTACATGTACATATATCAAATTTTGCACATTCTTGTTCCTTAGACTTAGAACTTAAGTCCCAATGTAATGCTCAAGGTTGCACAGAGTTCCACATTTAGGGTCAATTTATAATGGGAAGCGTTCGAGTCTCAGCCTTAATTTTTTAGGGGGTACCTAGGTAAGTATAGTGTGCGTGCAGAACATTTCAGGTTTGAGAATTCTCTTGTTTTTCTTTAGTGCAAAAAAAGTGCAAGCGTAGATCATGCTTCACTGTTGCCAACATCAAATGTATTAACATTTTAGACTTCACTGACAAGCATAAGCTATTGTATGTCAATCATAAACATAACTACTGTAAGATACTGTTCATTTTTATTTGTTATGGTTATGTTACAATTGTTCATTTCTCAAAATGCATGTATAAAGTAGGCTTTTCCCCAGATTTCTACTAGCCCTAGCTCTGTAACCAGTGGAATCGCAAACTCAACATTTTTACAGCAGAATGCTACTATAGAGGACTTATTACTAAGAAAATTTCAGGTTCGTATCTAGTCCCATACCAGAGATATTCAACCCGAAATTCTTTTTAAAAATTCTCTCCCCTTAAAAAAAGAGAAATCTTAAACCCGAAGTGTTGATTACACACTGTATGCACACTATACTTATTAGGTACCCTCTAAAAAATTAAGACTGAGACTTGAACCCTTCCCATTATAAATTGACCCTAAAAGTGGAACTGTGTGCAACCTTGAGCGTTACAGTATTACATTATTTGAGCATTACATTACATTTGGAGTTCTAAGTCTAGAACTGTTTATATATGTCCATGTACCTTGTAACGTACTCTAGAGATCACATTAGATCACTCAAGTGTTTTGGTTCCAAGGAGCTAAGACCATCCTGAGCAGAGATATTAAGGTTTCCGTAAGCAGATGTATAACCAAAATTTGTTGCGTGCCATGACACAAAGATGGCCTTCGTAGTTAAACCAATAAAATAAAAAAAAACTAAAAAAAAAAAAAAACTGGTGGTTTTGCAATGCCAATACGTACAGGTAATCACTCAATAAAAATTAGGAAGATTAAAAATGGTCAAGCAACCTGTATTGGACCACTTGAGATGGAATGACCCTTTTATGTTTATTTGCAGTGAGTGTAGTGAAGGACTGTAAGGTTTCGGACTTATTAAGCTGTTGTAAAGTTAAATTATTACAGATTCTGCAAGAGCTCTGTTAAAACGTGTCTTACTCCATGTCTTGCTCAACCGCACTCCTTTTATAGAACTTTTCAATTTTCACCGTATGATTATAGCCAAAGCAAAAACATGGCATCAAACCAGGGATGTCACACAGCAGAGTCCACAATACTAACCACTGCACCACTGGTGATGATAGTGCTTAATAAATGACTCAAAGAGCCAACTATGAAATGTTCAGTGGAAGCAGCAATGGTGGAGGTTCAGCTCTCATCACGTCCACATACGTTCTCTCATTAAAAGGAAGTGTAGCTATGCAAGCAACATACCAACACACTGCGGACCGGTTGGTGTGCTGTACCTGTGCTTTTTGGGAACTTTAAAAAGTTCCCTAAGGTACTCATTTGGCTTGTCACAGTTGTTCCAAATGCAACCATAACCGGGCACATGTTTATAGGTCTTTGGTTAATTAACATTAAAAGAGATTTTATACACACTACTCATAACCTGAAACCCCACATCTGAGCCTTGGCCCTATAACCTTCATCTGCAGCAGCCACAACGCTAACCACTGCACCACAGAGAGACCCGAGGAGTGCTTCTTTAATGCACATTTGGCTTCATGTGCAAAATGCTTAGCATCATGAAAGAAGAAGAAGAATAGTTTATTATATAAGTAGCTGATATCAGCACTCAACATATAATTACCTAAAGCATCCTAAGTTACCATCAGTAGCACTCAGTTCTCATATTTGCCACTTTGGTTAAATCCCAAACTCGGTTAGATGGGAGTCAACAGTACGGCAGATTCCAGAAGGAAGCCATTTTGGTTAAATAATGGAATCTGATGGAATAATAGTCTTTATAAACCAGAGCAATCAAATTTTTGAAGAAATGCTAGCACATATAAAATTCCAAAATTTTCCATGCAGGTCTCAAAATCCACAACTCATGGGGTTGCTAACCCAAACTCCCCCTGACGTCTCCTATCCTGTAGCTCACATTCTGCCACTCAGACCATCAGCACTCATAGCCTGGAGACCCAGCTAGGATTTAAACCAGCAACCTGCTGATACAGGGGCAAAGCACATCCAACTGAGCTGCAGGATCTCATACACACAACTCCACACACATAGGCCAATTTTTAATTTATTTAATTTTTTTTTTTTTTTTTGTATTTTAGTCTAAGAAGCACAGAGGATGTGGCTATGAAGCTAAGGTTTGGAGTAATAAATGGCTTTGATGAAAATAAACTCCAAGGTTCGACTGAAGTTTATTTGTATTTGTTTATTTGTACTAAATCCAAGGTAAGTAATTTAGCTAGCTAATGCGCGTCATTGAAAAACAACTCACTAATATTATACAAAAACAAGCCTAATAATGTAAGTGCATGAACACTATGAAGCACACGCACACAAATGTAAGTGCACACACACAGACACACATGCACATGCATGGCCACTATTTGAACATAAACATGAACAGAGCTAAATAACATGATGTCCCTGAAAGGAAAACTTGTCTAATATTCTCATTATGAGATTATTATATAACAAATCTAAGATGATTATGACTATTTCTAGACATATTTAAACTTTGTTCTAGAAAGAAATGCTTCAAATATGCAAAATTATCTACCAATAGAAGACAATTGCAAGCTAGAAATGAGTAAAAACATCTAGAAATAATCCTCACATTTGACATATAATAGAAATAAATATTATTTTTAATTGCCTATATTCAAGATATTTTTTTACTTACGATACAATTCTTATTCAAGATATCATTTTTTACAGTGTTCGATCTGATTGTTAGTTCAGAATGTACCTTTCATATAAATATTTATAAATGAACACCTTTAAAAGGAGTTGATGTGTTATTGGTTACTAAACTGATTTGGGTTTTTTTTCGTCTGGCCAAATCAGCGTTGGACTGAGTGCGGCTCATCACCTAAAATGACAAAAATTGACACACCTGATTTACACATTTTACACATTTACACATATTATTACCCAAAGAGTTACACAACGTCATTTTTATATATAAGAGCAAAGTGACTAGTTACATCAGTAATAAACACAGGGTAGTGTGATGAAGCGTCGTTACTGTTAATACCACAAAGTTGATTATTCTCCTATAACAGCACGTCCTGAATTGGTTTATTCCTCTTATACCATAGCAACTTACCAATCAAATTTACCATTACAATTTTTATTTATTAATGAATAATTGGGGCTTTATCTGTTTTTGGTTCTCACTTATGATATAGCAGCTATCAACAGTCATTCCCTCACCAGCCTCTCTTTTTTCCTCACTTTTTTAAATTCTTCTTCTCCTTCTTCTTTCGGCTTTTCCCTTCAGGGGTCGCCACAGCGAATCATCACTCTCCACCTCTCCCTATCTTCTGCATCC
>CM074977.1:22361088-22390714 GCA_037576825.1 Pangasius krempfi
GATCTACTTTATATAATGCAGGAATAAACCATTACTGATCAGAGTGGGGGTCCGTTTATTTCATCAGATCTACTTTATATAATGCAGGAATAAACCATTACTGATCAGAGTGGGGGTCCGTTTATTTCATCAGATCTACTTTATATAATGCAGGAATAAACCATTACTGATCAGAGTGGGGGTCCGTTTATTTCATCAGATCTACTTTATATAATGCAGGAATAAACCATTACTGATCAGAGTGGGGGTCCGTTTATTTCATCAGATCTACTTTACATAATGCAGGAATAAACCATTACTGATCAGAGTGGGGGTCCGTTTATTTAATCAGATCTACTTTATATAATGCAGGAATAAACCATTACTGATCCCAACACCAACAGTGGTGATGATGATGATGCAATCGTTCTGACCTCCAGCACGTGTTTAACCACAGCGTCCGATGCTCCAAACAGATCCACCCCAGTGATGCCGCGCACTTCTGTTTCCACGGCGCCCGGAGACAGGTTCTTCTTCCTCAAACCTGGAACCAACATTTACAGTCCGACGCACACGGGGAACCCGTTTACATGGTACACGCACGGTAAAGAGGAGGAGGAGAGAGAGGAACAATGTTATAACTGATATACAGCTATATACACACATACACACACCATGCTTGTTGGGCTGCCACACACACACACACACACACACACACACACACACACACACAGGTACTGACATACACAAGGCACACAATCTGTTTCTCAACCCCACTTCTGACATCAGCACACTCCACAGCATCTCAGGATGTAAACTAATAAAAATAATAAAATAATTACTACTACTAATAAGATTATTATTTTAAAAAATAATATTTTAGTTCCTTTCCCTTCATTTCCTGTCTCTCGAGTTTCGATTTCTGTCATTAATAAACGAGGATGCTGTTTCAACGTGTTTCTCCAGATTTACTACGGATATGTATGTCATATGTAAATGAGGAGAAGAATCGGCGTGTTGTGATTGGATAAGAGGAGCTCACACTCACATGATTGGCTAATGAGCCGAAAATCAACACTGGAAAAAATCTCAAATCAAAAAACTTCAAATCTCAAAATCAGTAGTGAGAGAGAGAGAGAGAGAGCACGCAGAGGCCGTGTCCCAAACGCAGGCTTCATCACTACTTAGTGCCCTTATTACAACTGACCTTTAACCTCTGGGATTTTGGACAGAGCCCATAAAAATCCTGATTTTCTAGTAAGAACCCTAACCAGTCATAAATTCAAGTGCAGTTCTAATAGTACTAGTGAGAAACTCTGGCATTTGGAACAGAACCATCAAATGGATGATGATGTAGTAAAAACTTTATCTAGTGATTAATTTGAGTGTTTAGGACGGAGCCTTAAAGCAGATGGCATTCTAGTGCACTAACCACATTAAAGCAGAGGCGAAATCTTACAGTCAGCGATGCTGTAATAAGGACACTAACTAGTGACGAGCTTTGGCATTTGGGACAGAGCCTTATAATACCTCACGTTCTGGTACACTTACTAGTGATAGACGTAAGTGTTTGGGACAGAGCATTAAAATGTCTAATGTTCCACTACACTAAGTAGTGAAGAAATGTGTGGATTGGGACAAAGCCTTACAACAGCCAACGCTCCAATAAGAACGCTAACTAGTGATGAGCTTTGGTGTCTGGAACAGAGCCTCAAAACACACACTCAGCAGTAATGAATGAGTGTTCAGGATGTTCTAGTACACTCAGTAGTGATGAAATGTGTGGATTGAAATGGAGCAATAAAGTGGCTGATGTTCAAGTGCATTAAGTAATGATAAAGCGTGTGGATTGGTGACAAACTAGTGATTTGTGTGGATTGAGACGGAGCTGATGTGCGGTGTGTTGCTCAGCACTCAGAAAGCTGCAGAGCGTGTGTGTGTGTGTGTGTGCGCGTGTGTGCGAGAGCCCAACAAAGTAGATGAGTGTGGAGCTGCAGTAGGAACCGTTGTGCAGGGGTGGATGTTTCCGTCAGGGGAGTGGGACAGCACTGAGATGGGGGAGGGGATGGGGTGGGATGGATGGATGTGGGGGGGGTATTTGGGTGGAGTGATGGGGAGGGCGTGTATGGGGGAGAAATGTAAACTGTGCTCTGGTGGGGCAGTACAGATGTACAGAGTGAGCATTAGCGTGCACATGCGGTAAAGGACACGTGAGTAAGCGTGATAAGCGTTTAGTGCGATTAGCGTCAACATGAGATACACGTTACTATCATTATTACTATTATTATTACTAATAAATGTTATTTCACATTAGACGCTAAATACCGTGTGACAGCGCTGATGTGTAGGTGATGCTTCACCTCTCAGTGCAACGCCACTTTATTTAATCTCTTATTTTATTTATTACTTCTATAGAGCAGTAGCCAGTTATTTAGTAATTAGTTAGTAATTAATAACTTATTAATCCAAAATCACGGAACTGTACACATGCACATGAGCACTAAAGTCGAGTCCAATTCCTGTGTCTGCTGTCACATACATACATCTATAACACTTAAACAGCGCTCACAATGCTAAAGCTCCACAGTGGAAAGGGACATGCTGTGTGTGTGTGTGTGTGTGTGTGTGTGTGTGTGTGTGTGGCAGCCAGTTAGACCAGGTTAAAAATCCAGGATTAATAATGAAGAATATTATGAGTGATGATCAGGTTATAAACATGCATAGAGACAGAAACACCTCTCAAGACACACACGCGTGCGTGCGTGCGTACACACACACACACACACACACACACACAGTTGAATGTCGGTGTTATTAATCCAGACCACACTGGTGTTATGATGCTGAATTCATGTCTCCACTTGATCAGATTAAATATACTCTACATGATACAGGACCAAACCATTACTGACAGGGGGCTAGGTATCTGGACCAAACCATTACTGACAGGGGGCTGAGTATCTGGACCAAACCATTCATTATCAAATGGGGGCGACCACACTCTATATAACCTGTCCATATGATGCAGGACCAAACCATTTCTGTACAGAAGTGGCTACCTGTCCATCATTATCTAATCTGTATCGGTTCATCTGTCAATGTAGAACAAACCATTCCTGAAAGGGGGGAGGGGGTTGATACACCACTTCTGAACCTACACTGGTGTCTCTGAGATCGTTACACACCAGTTCACACTTATAGACAAGTGTTATGTGACAAGTTGATAACATCACACACACACACACACACACACACACACACACACACACAAAGGGGTCTAGAGTTTCAAGAGACCTGATGGAGAACCTCAGAGAAGTGGAGGAACAAATTCAGCATCGTAACACAGGACTGAGTTAATGATACTAGACCTTCACCGATACATCAGCACCATGTACTGCGTGTGTGTGTGTGTGTGTGTGTGTGTGTGTGTGTGTGTAAGAGAGGTGTTTCAGAACAGAGCCCACAGAGATCTCACCTTTACATTCATCTACTCCCTTTCTCCTCCTCTCCATCCTTCCCTCCCTCTATCCCTCCACCCCACCCCACTCCCTCCACCCCCCCTTCTCAGTAGCATTCGCACTCCTCCTCACCGGAGATATCCCACACCCGCACGGTCTGATCCAGGCTGGCCGACACCACCAGGTCCTCCGAAGGGTGGAACTGAGCACACATCACATAGTGGTTATGACCTGTCAGAACACTGAGAGAGAGAGAGAGAGAGAGAGAGAGAGAGAGAGAGAAAGACTATATTAACCTGCTGAGCCGTTAATAAACACATAAACATACACATCCACAGTCACACCCACCAGACACAGGTCCTGGACTGCCAGTTCCACAGACGGATGGTCTGATCATCTGAAGCGCTCAGGATCCACGGGTACTCCTGACCAGAGAGAGAGAGAGAGAGAGAGAGAGAGAGAGAGAGAGAGAGAGAGAGAGAGAGAGAGAGGTTAGTCCATTCTCCATTACACCATCAATACAAAATCTGTTTGTCCGCAATCTCTCTTAAAGTATGAATAAATTGTCTATCTGGCCATCTGCCGATCTGTATGTTTGTCTGGCCATCCGTCTGTCTGACTAGCAGCCCGCCTGGTCATCCACCTGTCTCTCTTTCCACCCTTCTGTCTGTCCATCTGGTGATTCATCTATCTCTCCATCCATCTGTCTATCTGCCAACCATCCAGCTGTCCACCTATCTGGTGAGCTGTCTGTCCATCCATCTGTCCATCCGTCCGTCCGGTCAACTGTTTATTTGGCCACCTCTCTGTCTGTCCACCAATCTATCTACCTATCTGACTGTCTATCTATCCAGCTGTCCTCTTGGTCATCCATTTATCTTTCTAGCTGTCCATCTAGTCACCTGTCTGTCCATCCATCCATCCATCTATCTAGTCATCCAACAGTCAGTCCATCCATCTGTCTGTTTCTCGGCATCCGTGTGTGTGTGTGTGTGTGTGTGTGTGTGTGTGTGTGTGTGTGTGTGTGTGTGAGAGGACTCACATGGTGGAAGAAGGTGGTGCGGATGTAGTCCAGGTGTCCAAGCAGGGTGAAGAGACAGCGACGGAGCTTGTAGTTCCACACCTACACACACACACACACACACACACACACACAGACAGGTTTACTCTCTCTATCTCTGATAAAGCCTGGCTGTTACACTGCATTAGAATCAGGACGCTGATGTTTGACCTTGATTTTGTAATCGTCTCCACCCGAGACAAACAGAGGCTGCTGCTTGTGGAAGTCGATCCCTCTCACCGGACCTGTCCAACATACACACATTAGACTATAAAAACCCACACACACACAGAGACACAGAGAACATTGAGGGGAAAAAATGGCGGATGTGTCTAACCGTCATGCTCATCGAACTTATCGATGAGGGTGCACATGCGATAATCCCACAGCTGGATGACGCCGTTGTGAAGACTGGCCAGGATCCACGGCCGCTTCGGGTGGAAACTCAGCCCTGACGACACAAACGACACACCAACACTCAGTTACGGTTATACCACACACACACACACACACAC
This sequence comes from Pangasius krempfi, assembly GCA_037576825.1. Taxonomy (NCBI): domain Eukaryota; kingdom Metazoa; phylum Chordata; class Actinopteri; order Siluriformes; family Pangasiidae; genus Pangasius; species Pangasius krempfi. The sequence continues at coordinate 22,366,101 of CM074977.1, forward strand.
ACACACACAGACACACAGACACACAGACACACAGAGCTCTGGATTTATCTGGGCTGATCATTCATCCTCAAAGACTTTTTTTTGGACAAAATAGCTGCCACTTACATTTCACCGAATCTCACAGTTCCATAAAATGTGTCATTATTAAAGCTCCCTGTTAGCCTTAATAACAATCCAACATTTTTTTAAGATTATAAAACGTTCTTACGTATTTGTCTTTTCTTTTTTACCTCATTCTCAGCATTAATGTCTTTTATTAATTGAGATATTAAAATGAATTCATTTGTCAGGTGTCACAGAAATGTCTTCAGTAATCGTGATTATGGTGAAAGCTCTCACACAAGGTAAAATAATGAAGTTTTTTTTTGTGACATTTAATCTAAAGAGAAAATAAACTTTTTAAATCTCTGACAGGGAAATTGAAGTGTAACAGCACCACAGTTAGCACAACACTAAGAATAAATCTTTCTTTATTTGAGTTGTGATGGAAGCCTGGCAGCTCTCTCGCGCATGCGCAGTCGTATTTCCCCCTCATGCAGCTGTAGCGGTTATTAAATGTAAACTCTTGATACAGATGTTCATGATGTTTACGTCTTCAGTACAGAAAGGTCACATCATAAACCTTTTCTCGCACACAACACACACTCAGTTACACACACAGACCCAGGAAATATGCATCACTTGCTTTTTTCTTGATGTTTGACAGCATTAATGTGATATTTACAATGCAGAAATGAACATGACTATTCTAAAGGACTGAGGAAGAGGAAGATTTAATAATAATTACTTATATTTTTGCTTATAATTACTTACAGCTTTAATCTTAATACTAACTAATAACACAGCATACAGTGCGTCCTTCTTTTTTTTTTTTTTTTTAAATTCATTTTTAAACATAAATGATCGCATTTAATTCAACAGCACACACATTAGCTGAGTTACTGCCGTTAAATCGTAATGACAGCTAGTTAGCCAGTTAGCTAAATCTAACCAAACAGGCCACACTTTTTATTTTATAAATGCTAAAGTGCGCTATTTTCAGCTTTTCAGATTCCTAATTCACATCTTTAAAACAAAACTAACATATAAAATTAAATTAAATTAAATTAAAGGACACAATCTAAATGCGCTGCAGCTAGCATGCTAACTCCGGCTAGCTGTGTTTGCTAGCTGTGTGTTACCTTTCACTCGAGCTGATTTGGTCTCGAATTTGGTTAACATCTCCGCGTTCCTGCGTGTCTAATCCAACAATCCAAACTAAAGATAGCCGGTGTGCAGAAGTGATTTCTATAATTAATAATACTTCTTTTCTCTCTCTGTCTCTGTCTCTCGCGGCTTCTGCACTTCCTCAGCTGACACGTCTACCGAATTAAAGTGTTTCCTGCGCGGAGTCAAATAAAGTTTTTTTTTGTGTGTGTGTGTGTGTGTGTGTGTGTGTGCGTGTTCAAAACGTGACGTAGAAACCTCCACGTCCCTGTCGAGGAAGTGGTGCGCATGCGCAGAGACAACAACCGTTCTGCTAGGAAGGTTCCACGTCCGGAAAAGTGAATTTATTGACTGCTTTTTTTTGTTTGTTTTGTTTTGTTTTTTCGTTTGGAACAACAGTAAAAAAAAATAATACTACTACTCCTGACTCTTATCTTTATAAAAAAAAAAAATCTTGGTCTAAATGTTTTTAGATACATTTTAGAACGAGGTGCTTTATGGTTCTCTGTGACTGTACACATTTACACTCGTTATTTTAGTGTATTGTTGTGCATCATGATAAAGTAAGCTCATAGTCATTCGTATGCTTTTCATTTTACATTTACAGAATGATTAGGCACATATGGCCCACTGCAGAATTAGTAGCACCCTCTGAGAGACTAAAAAACAAACATTCATTATGCACAAACACACATACACACCCATACAGTGTCACAGTGTTTTAGTGTTGTAGTTCTTACAGCACAAATATTATTATTATTTTATTTTCTTCAATGACAATTGTGGCAGAAGTACTGACAACCTTTCTTCTGCAGGTGAAACTACCTCGTTGATGAGAGGGTCAGAGCGGTTCGAGCTGACAGGAAGGCCACGATAAATCAAATAAGCACTCTTATTCTCTTTCTGTGAGCAGAAAAGCATCTCGGAGCACACAGCTTTGTGTTGAACATTGGGGTGCACTGGCTACAACAGCAGAAGACCACATGGGGTTTCACTCCTGTCAGACAAGAACAGCAATCTGAGACAACATCTCACACACACACACTCCTCCAAAGCGGACGACTGGAGAAAGACCAGGTACCTTTTTTTTTTTTTTAAGTGTTAATGAGCTGAACGTGAACTCAAACTGAACACAGTGTCAATGACACATGATGGAGCAGGTCAGGAAGATAAATAATCATACAGTGAGGGGTGTGTGAGGTGTGACGAGGAGCTTCGGGATCACAAACACACAACACAGGAGCGGGGTTAAACACACACACCACTTTTAATTATTCTAAACATTCTAAACATCAAGACGAATAAACCAATGGCCAATAAAAATGTTTATTAACATTTAAAGGAATAGAATCTCATTCTCTCTCTCTCTCACACACACACACACTCCTGCCCTTAAAGGCTTCACTGTTAGTGTTGTAAGATCACACATCTTTCTGAATAATGATGTATATAAAACCGTTAGATGGGATAATGATCAGATTTTTCTCTGATATCTATTACAGCACATTACTGACAGGTGTACCTGCATCAGCATGGGCGGAGCTTCTAGGCAATTTCATCAGCCAATCAAATCACTTGGTCATGTGACATCACCACAAGGTGTTTTTTCAGCTCCATGTACTGATTAGCATAAAATAACAGATTTTACCCGGATAAAATACTTGGCATTTAATTACACAACAGTAGTTTACCTAAAGTTAGCAAACATGTTAGCAAACATCGGGTAACAGTAACGTTAGCTAAAATAAGTAACCGGTTTTACTGAGTAAACTGACTAATGTGAGGTGAATTATTATTCTGTGTAATTAAAGGCAGTATTTCATGTTAATTAGTCTGTACACACACACACACACACACACACACACACACACACACACACACACACAATCAACATTATATCATCTTTATACTGCTAACATCTCCACCTCACTGGGGTCACATGATCGAGCACTGCTCCGCCCCTGCTACTCCAGGAAGATGAAGAGACTCCGGGTCAAAGTTCAGACCAGGGGGCTGATGGGAATCACAGAGCATAAAAACATGAGCTGCATCTCGAAGTGTGTGTGTGTGAGTGTGAGAGAGAGGGAGATCAGAGAGATGTTCATTTTTTCTAGAATACAGTGTTTAATATCTAGAACTGTTCTAGAACAGCCAAGCAACAGACAGATAAAGAGAGAGACAGATATTCAAAGACACTCACCGCTTCTCCGGCCAATTCCTTCGGCGGGTGACCCAAATCCTGCAGCTGGGTGAAAACACACATTGTTTATACACACACACACACACACACACACACACACACACACACACACACACACACACACAGCATTAACAGAGTCCTCTCTCAGCAGGACTGGGACACGGGGAATGTCTCTGTACCTTCTGCATCAGCTCCAGGATGTTCTCAAAGCTGCTCTGTGTGTCTCCGTCTCTCTCAAACTGGCTGCAGATTTCTCCCATGATCCTGTGCTGCTGCTCGTACCTCTGGACGTCCTCAGCCGAGAGCGACTGTCTGTTACCGTCCAGCCACTCAGGGTACTGCCAGACACCGGGGACAGAGATACAGTCAGACATTTTACATCAAATAAAGAATACAGAGGAAGAGAATAAACAGAGGAGGCATGTGCTGAGATTATCATCACCACATTTTAACAAAGTTTCGAGATTAAGAAAGGGACAGAAAGGTTAGACTATGATGGAGATGGAGCCTGATGGGGCCTAGGAGGAGTGAGGCGGAGCTTAAGACAGCATTTTCAAATTCTAATGCTATAATGCTCTAATGCTGTTTCAGACTTTTCCGTGATATACGATCACGATGATGCATCGCTCCACCCCTGACCCCGACTCCGCCCCTGATCTTGAGCCAACGTGAAACTCACCTTCTCTGTGATCTCCTTGAGGGATGGATACAGCACGTCTTTGGACAGAAGGTTCTGCATGATGGACTGCATGATGGGGAGGATATTTCCATCTTCTCCACCCCCTTCACTATTCTCATCCAATCCTAGCCCTTCTAATGTTTTAGCCAGATCCTCTCCGGCCAATCCGGTGGCCTGGTAACACACACACACGCATGCACACACACGTGCAAACACACACAGAGGAGAAATTTTTTATTTTAAGCAGTAAGAAATGGGTGATCTTAAATAATGAATATAATGAGTTTTCGAACTGAAGTCATTATTATTAATGATTAATTAATTACAGCGGCTGTAGGAGCTCTGTGTGTTTTATTACCTGCAGATCATCTGCGTTTTTGGCCAAACCGCTCAGCGTGTCTTTGAGGCAGGAAGCGAACTCTTGCTGAGAAGCTGCATCAGTACCTGCATGTCATCACAACATGTCTGTGATAATAATATCCTAAACTGTGATGAACTGTACTCATTATCGTATGTTATGGTGACGTACCCACTTTCCCGGCGGCCTCGGACAGTTTGTGGAACTGCTCGATCAGCTCGGGTTCTTCCTGTGCGAGCTCGGCCATCGCTCTCTCCCACTCCTCCTTCGCCTGGTGAGCCATCTCTCCTTCAAACAGAGACTCGAAGAACTGACTGTCCTCCAGCAGAGGTGGCTACACACACACACACACACATACACACAGAGGAATATTAAGACACAAAGGTGCTGATCGCAGTTTATGATTATTTGATCTGATTGCGAATTAGCTTTAGTGAGATTTAGTGATCTCGATTATTTGAAATAATCTCAACATTTTAATTGATGGGAATACAGCTGCTTGAGTATTTATGCTGACTGCGGTTGTTTGAGCTGAACCTGACTGTTTGCACGAACCAATCTCCAGCTAAAGAAATGGGGACAGGCTGAGAATCAGGCTGATGTTCACCTTCTGCGCCGTCTTCGCTTCTGCACTGGGAGCTTCAAGAGGAACATTCGTCTTCTCAAAGTCATCCAGTGCACCTGAGAGAGACAGAGAGAGCGACAGGGCGAGAGGGAAAGGGAGAGAGAGAAAACACGGCTCATGAAATGATGACAGAACCTAATGATAAATATCCAGCTGAGATGAAATGATAAAGGTCTTAAACACGGCCTTCTAGCTTTCAAGAAACAATTCTATGCTTTATAAACGAACATCTCAACAATACTGACAATGGTTAATAAACTTATAGGCAGTAGATAAACACAGTAGACACGCAGTACAAAAAGACAGTGCAAAAGACAGAGAAGAGTTGCCTTTATCCGACATTTGTAAATGTATAATGAGTTTAAGTGGTAATTAAACGCTAACATCAAGGAATCGAGACAAAGCCCAATTATTTAGAATACTGTCATGTACGCTATGTTGAGCACAGTTTAGAGAAGTGTAAAATATCATGTAAAAGGAGAACACTTCTTTATTCGTGATTGTAATGAAAATCTTGCAGTGATCAGTCTAAACCACTACACAACTTCTACCCGCTCTCTCTACAGTTACTGTTGTGTTGTTGTGGGTCGATGTGGCTGTTTAGCTGTGGAAGTGTCAGCTGGCCGGGTTTATTTACTCTGAGCAGTAAAACACTTGAGGTGTAATCGCAAACCTTACTGTCCAATAATTCATCCAGTTCTGCGTCTGCTGCAGCCGTTTTTTCGGATTGCGACGCCATCTCGCACTGCAATGACAAGCTGCGGTGTCGCGGAGAGATGACGCAGGGGTCATGTGACTAGAGTCGACCCGTTGATTCTCTTGATCCGGGTATTTTTGCTAGCTAGTTGACTAGCCAAAGGCAGCGATGGATTTCTGTACAACGGACTTAAATATCATCGTCTGTTTTTATTGTCGCCTCTTGTTCATAATATAATACAGAAATAAATGTAACGTCTCAGTGTGTCTGTGTAAAAGCCGGGGAAAACGAGCTAGATTAGTTATAAGTATGCTCACGCGATTCTTTTTAGCGTCGTGACTCATTTAGTTCGATACATTAAAGTGATTCGAATCTTTTACTCTCTTGTTGATGTGGCTGCTTCCGCTAGGGGTCGCCGCAGCGGATCGCCTGCCACTGGCCGCCATCTTTTCCTCTCTCATTCTAGGAATTACAGAAAGTTAATGAGGTGGCTGATTTTCTAATCAATCAATCAATCAATCAATCAGTCAATCAGTTTATTAATTGATACCAATGTTGTGTTTTATTGCTTATAAAATACAGGTAAAAATTATGAAAATAAAGATAATATGAATAGTCTGGAATGAAGTATTTACAGTTTCCACAGTGTAAAAATATACTTTTACAATTATTTTGTACACTTAATTGTAAAAATGTATATTTTCACCATCTTTTTTGTGGCCTTACTGTCATTAATGCCATACAAGCACAAGAGATTTCTGACACTTTTCTGGGGTTTAAACATAAACAGATGTATGTTTATTTTTGTACACTGGATATATCACAGAACATAAACCCATGTTGTAATAATAATTTAAGATATAATATATATATATATCCTTTGACCACACCACCATCATTTACTAAGGAATACAAACAATAATAAAACAAAAAAAGAAGAATAAAGAGAACTACACGTTCATATAATTCTGAGATAAAACTGAAAAGCAAACTAAGAGCCAATATATTTATTAGCCACTAAATTTGTAGTAAATCTTTGCAATAATGTTGCTAACAGATTACAGGTTTGCTGATTAATTCTACATTCAGATGGATTTTTGACTTTCTGAGAAAAATGCAATTTTATTTTTAAAAAAATCTAGCCGACAGCCATTTTTCATTTCCTCTAATAACTCAGACACGTGAGGTGAGAACAGGAATTGACACCACACTCAAAAGCATTTTATATTTGTATTTTAATAACAAATCCATATCATACACTTTTCTGTTTTATATTACACACATTCCTCTAGTCCCGTGCCCATGTGGAGTTTCTTTCCGAATAAAATCATCAGGAGAAAGTTACAGCACATTAAACACACAGCAGCATTACGTCGCAAACTCTCAGGACCCCAACACGCTCTGGAATTAGAAATCGTTTATTTCGGTAATATTTCAATATTTCTAAGTGCTTCACAAGTCCTGCTCTAACACACTGTTAAATGATATTTATCCATGTGTTATGTAGCTACACACTAAACATGGTTTCATAATTTTATCATGATACTGGTAAGAGTTAAAATCACTCCATTTTGACCTTAACTTAAAAGAACTAGCCGGCTAACCAGATCTAGCTAGCTAACAAACAGGCTGACTAGCAAGTTGCCAAATGTCCAAAATGTACCTCAGCTCAGATGGATGTTTCCATAATGTTACTATGGGTGTAGTCATAGGGGCGGGGTGTTGTTATGGAAACCAAGTAAACAATATGGGAATGTACTGTACATTTCTTTAGGGAGGTGAACAATCAGATCATCCGGTTAATGTTAAATACACATAGATAACATTAGCTCGCTCCATCTGACTAGCATGCTAAGTAGTAATCTGGTGTTTTCTTTCGAATAACTCCACATAACACAATAAAACATGATGGGTTTAATCATATGGTTTGAAGTTTATAGTCTTAGATAATTGTTCCTCTTGTCTGATTGGCTAGACATAATGTGCCACACAGACTCATTTGCATAAAGTTTAGCTCAGCTGAATATGAACATTGGTAACGTAGCGTAAGTGTGAGTTAGCTGAATGTAATGTAATTAATATTAAAGTAATGTTAGCTACAAAATGGTCAGCCAACTCCCAAAAAACAACCAGAATGACAATATTGGGTATTTTGCTAAAAATATTGTGATTTATTAAAGGGGTCCGAGTGTAAGAAAGTGTGTTAGAGCAGGAAATCTCTCTAACCTGTGCAGAATGCTCAGATAACATGAGATGCAAAGGAAAAATCAAGAGCAAGTAGAAAAGAAAAGGAAAGTTTTTTGATGATGAACACAAATCTATTTAGAGGAATTAATTTTCCCATGGGGAAGTAATGAACTTGAACTCCGCACATCACACAGGTAATGGATCATTTATAAAGTCAGTTATTTGTTCACTCATGTATTAAAGGTCAGTTTTTTTATAAAGCCTAATCGGGAAGTTTCACAGCAAATAAACACAACTAGCTTCACTAATGTGTGCTTTATGCATTTTTGAACAATCAGAGATGTTTTTTATTATCTAAAACGAGAAATGAAAACTTATGTTCGTCCTGATTGGAGCTTTTTTCAATGTGCATCCAAAAGATTTATTCATTATTTACTATATAATAATATGAATAATATTCTTTATCAGAATGTCCTTATTTCTATATTTATATTGACATTCTCACACATGCGTGTTCTTCCAGTCTACAGCTATTTCTACACTTTGGCTTCTTAAACTGAATTATACTCGTGCGTTTTGGAAAGATTTATTTCACGCCTGCTGTATTTTTTTCCATCTCAAATAAACAAACCAGAACCACATGCAGGAAACACAGTGTGCACACACAGTTACACACACTGAAGGCGTTTATTACATCAGTTAAAGGGTTAAAATGTCGATTAAATGTGTAAATGTGAAACACACAGCAATGTGTGATAATGAAATGTCAAAAACCTCTTGTATTATCTCCTGCTTCCTGTTTTCTACCTCCTGGCTCTATGTCAGGAATTAAATTCCTGACTATAATGTCCGCAGTTTTAAGGCTCCCAAATCCTAGACCTCATCCCTAGTTAGTGTACTTAGTAAAACAACAGCTCTGTCCCAAATCCTAGAATTCATTATTATGTAGTATACTTGTTAAAACAACAGCTATTTTAAGGCTCTGTCCCAAACCCAAAACTCATCCCTACTTAGTGTACTCACTAGAATGTCAGCTAAACCTAAAACCACCTAGAGCCCACAGAATAAATTATAATAAGTCTGGATAGTGGTTAGTGTGATAGTGTACATTAGTCTTTGTTAGAACCTGATCAGCTTATTAACACACCCTTAATTAGTTGTGTTATTGTGTGTATTATTATGTGTGTTAGTGTGTGTGTTAGTGTGTGTGTGTGTGTGTGTTAGTGTGTGTTATAGCATCAAAACACTACACTATGATGAATATTTTCTGCTTTCTTGAAGTTGTGTTTAGCCCCACCCACTCTTCCTGTTATTTCATCACCTTGTCAGAACTCCACTTTACAGGCGGGGAAAGTCTCCTCCTGCATGGCCACTGTGCTGTTGCTACCCAGAACCGTGATGCCCAGCTGCTGCTGCTTCTCCTGGGTCTGATGGTACCACTCGTGCATCATCATCGACTCAAATGTGGGGATTAACGTCACCTGCAGACAGGTTGTCTCTCTTACTGGCTGGCTCTCTAACTGGTTGTCTCTCTTACTGGCTGGCTCTGTTACTGTCTGGCTCTCTAACTGGTTGTCTCTCTTACTGGCTGGCTGTCTTACTGGTTGTCTCTCTTACTGGCTGGCTGTCTTACTGGCTGGGTCTCTAACTGGTTGTCTCTCTCTTACTGGCTGGCTTTCTCACTGGTTGTCTTTCTTCCTGGTTGTCTCTCTTACTGTCTGGCTCTCTTATTGACTGTCCTTCTTGTTGTCTGACTCTCCTTAAGGTAATGCACCATATTCATTGCTTAAATGCACTAAGTGTGAACTTACCAGCACATCTTCAGGCCAATCAGACTTTCTGCTGTTTCTTTCACTGGTTGTCTCTCCTACTTGTTGTTCTTCTTACTGGCTGTCTCTCTTACTGGGTGTCCTTCTTACTGGCTGGCTCTCTTACTGGGTGTCCTTCTTACCGGCTGTCTTTCTTACTGGGTGTCCTTCTTACTGGCTGGCTCTCTTACTGGCCGTCTCTCTTAATGGTTGTCTCTCTTACTGACTGGCTCTCTAACTGGTTGTCTCTCTTACTGGCTGGTTCTCTTACTGTTTGTCTCTCTTACTGGCTGGTTCTCTTACTGTTTGTCTCTCTTACTGGGTGGCTCTCTTACTGGTTGTCTCTCTTACTGGTTACCTCTCTTACTGGCTGGCTCTCTAACTAGTTGTATCTCTTACTGGCTGGCTCTCTTAATGGTTGTCTTTCTTACTTGTTGTCTCTCTTATTAGCTGGCTCTCTTACTGATTGTCCTTCTTATTGGCTGTCTCTCCTTAGGGTAAGGAACAATATTCATTGCTTAAATGCACTAAGTGTGAACTTACCAGCACATCTTCAGGCCAAACAGACTTTCTGCTGTTTCTTTCACTGGTTGTCTCTCCTACTTGTTGTTCTTCTTACTGGCTGTCTCTCTTACTGGGTGTCCTTCTTACTGGCTGGCTCTCTTACTGGGTGTCCTTCTTACCGGCTGTCTTTCTTACTGGGTGTCCTTCTTACTGGCTGGCTCTCTTACTGGCCGTCTCTCTTAATGGTTGTCTCTCTTACTGGCTGGCTCTCTAACTGGTTGTCTCTCTTACTGGCTGGTTCTCTTACTGTTTGTCTCTCTTACTGGGTGGCTCTCTTACTGGTTGTCTCTCTTACTGGTTACCTCTCTTACTGGCTGGCTCTCTAACTAGTTGTGTCTCTTACTGGCTGGCTCTCTTAATGGTTGTCTTTTTTACTTGTTGTCTCTCTTATTAGCTGGCTCTCTTACTGATTGTCCTTCTTACTGGCTGTCTCTCCTTAGGGTAAGGAACCATAATCATTGCTTACATGCAAAGTGTGAACTTACCGGCACATCTTCAGGCCAAACAGACTTTCCATCTAGTAAAGCATCCAGAATGGGTCTCATCATGGCTTCTTTCAGAGTGTCATCTCCACTTATAATGTAACAGGATGATCGCAAACGGCAGAAGAATTCGACATCAATTGTGGATGCTGCATTTCCAGACGGGAGGTACGCCAGGTCCAAATACACAGAGGTGATGCCCTTGATACCTGCTGGTGATTAGGGAGAAAACCGGTTAGACAAGATAATAAGCTTAAGAGCTAATTGATCCTTTTGTATTTGATTTTACAGGAATCAGTGACTGACTGCAAACATTTTGTGGCAAGAATTAAATGTTACTATCTGACTTACTTCCACTGAGGGAACTACAGGATATGATCAAGATAATAGATGATAGGAATTACTGCCATAATTCAGTCTTCCAGAAGCTTTCAAGTAATGTCTTGCAACAGTTAACAGTTAAAACTGCAGTCTTGGTATTTTGTTTACAAGTCTTTTCCTACCTGTGGTGGTTAGTCTTTTTGCACCAGAATGGGAAGAACGTGATACTGGAGTGTCTACAGTAGAATTTGACCTCAGACTCCCAACCGATCCACTCTGACTTCCTGTTCTGGTCTTGCTAGCTTGCGTCGACATGCTAGATGCACTTAGCCTCTGCGTAACCACATTTGTCTTCCTGTTCTTTACACCTGTTTTCCCGAGTTTCCCAGGATCAGGCATGCAGGCCCCAGGCTGGGCAGGAACAGGAGGGAAGTCTTTGAGAGGAACAGGAAGAGGATCCTGAAGTGGAGAATTATTCAGGTTCAAGTTCTCAGAGGAGCATTGCGCACCCATTTCCTCATCAGAATCTAATGCACCATCTGCAGTGATAGAAGGGCATTCCTCTAGACCGGGTTGGGGGTCAGAATCTGAGGCAGTGGGGAAGTAGTCACTGGCAGAGGTGAGAGGAGTTTCCTGGGCAGGGTGAGTGGCCTTGTTGCTTAAAAATGCCTGGTATAAGGGCTTCACCACTTCCTGGGAGCGATCACTGTCATCTGAGAAGTCATGAGGGCTAGTAGCCATAAGTCCCGGTGAAAGGGTGTGCTGATCTTTCTCTAGAGGTTTAAAATGTTTAAATTCGCAGGGAGAAACTAAACAAAGGTCGACATCATGAGGAGCATCAAACATCAGACTCTGTGGTCCAGAGGGACGTCCATCTGAGGGATCGTTCATCACCCTCTTTGTATGTGCCATCTTTAAAGACAAGGACATGCCTACTTTGAAGTCAGGATCTGCATAGTGTCCATTGGAGTAGGACATCTCATCCTCATTAGTGGATTCACTGACTGTAGGAAGCACCTGCTCAAAGGACATCGATAACGATTCATCAACCTCAGTGGACTGTGGTGAACTAACTTCGGCAGGCATTGAGTGGGTGGTGGTGGTCACCGTGGGTGATATATCAGGCATAATGTCCTTGAAAGAGCTCAGTGATAGGAAACTGGAGTGTTTCTCTTTAGAAGAGCTGGAGTTGCTCTCTTGAGTACTTTTGGGACATCCAGACTCTGAAGTCTTACAAGATCCTCCTTGCTGGCTGTCTGATCCCAAGCACATCTTAGCTGCTAAGCTGCTGCGGTCTCTGGAGGCCCAAGTTTCCTCAGGGGAAAGGTGATATGGTGTATGACCAGCGCTGTTTGGACCAGATCTTGGAGAACTCAACTCCAAGGTCTTCTCATCAGGGCTAATGCACACTTCATCCTGGCCACTTTTGGGCGGATTGTCCTTCAAAGCTCCATCAAGCCAGCTAAACTCAGTGGGTGTAAGGTCTAGATTTACACTACGCTCACTCTTTGGAGTCTTGACAATCCCAGTAGCCTCAGTTGACTTGACTGTATTCAGTATGTCATCTATAGACTTTTCTGGACTTGCATGGTTGTTTTTTGGATCTTCTTCACTTCCTGATTGTTTCCTCGACAGGATGTCAGGGATTTTATTTTTAGCAGACAATTCATGTGACTGCTCTTGCTCCATTTCCAGAAAATCTGTTGTCATATCCTTGGGTGAAGATATCTCCAACTGTTTTGGATCTCCCACATCACCCGAGAGCTTCTGGTTTTGTTGCTCCTTGTTAGATTTATTAATTTTTACTCTGTCCTCTGTCCCTTTGTTTACTTTCATTTCATTTTTCTTTGCACTTGCAGATTTATTTGGGTCTGCAGGAGGAGATGCAGACCTTGGAGCCATTTTCTTGGCCTCTTTCCCCATCAAATAATTTTTACTCTCTTCAGTCTTCTCATCGTTTTTCTGTTTGTTTAAAGGGGAATCTTTTTTACCTGACATTTTCCTCTGTCCAATGTCCGTTTTTTTTGACACTGACACACTACTTCTGTCATCTTTTTTGTTGGCTTTAAAAGACTCCTTCCTTGCAATGGTTTTGTTCAGTTTAGGCTTGACACCATTTTCAACAGACTTTGTTTTTTCTTCAGCATTCATAGCCTTGACCTTGACCTGGTCTTTTGGGTCTGGATACCCACGAACTGATTTCTCCTTTGCTGTGGCACTGCTTGTTCTGGATTCTTTGGTGCCAGACTTGAGGCTGTCTTGGCTCTCAGCTCGTTTTGGGTTCTTTTCTGACTTTGTTTCGATATCTTTGGAGCACACTACAGGACATTTGAGAAACTCTAGGTGCTTCAATTTTTCTAGACCTTCCAGTATCTTTGCTTGTGGCGTTGACCCAGGGAAAAGGACTCGTATGATCTTTTCATGTGGGCTGGCAGGATGCCACACAAGCAAAGTGCAAATAGACACCAGAGAACTTAGGGAAACTTCGGAACCTTTGGGATTGGTGCTGTTTTCAGGCCAGCGGTTCATGAAGTCCTCGAACTCTTTGCTGCCTTTAACCGGGTTAATGACATATAGCTCAAGACAACCAACTCCCATCTTCTGAAAAAGAATGACTGGTTCTATGGGACCAATTGAATTGCGAAGTAGTGGCTCTGCTGAGATCTTGAGTTTCTCCAAATGACGTAAAGTAAGACCTGCTTGATCACTACTTCGCAGCACATTAGGATCACCTTGAATTTTTTTCAACCTTTTTGGTGCGTTAAAGAAAACGACACCCAACTCTGGAGAGATCAGATTTTTCAGCCACTGTTCTTTCTTCTCTGAGTCACAGGAATCATCTTCCTTGAGCTCAGCAACCTTCCTCGCAAAAAGACTATTAATCCCTGGAAGATTATCAGTCCCAGCATGAGTGAGAAGGACAGAATCCACACGGTCCAGATGCCTGACTAACTTCCAGAAGCAGGAGCGTGGATCCGATCCACCGTTGACCAGGACGTTGAATCCATTGACGGCGAAAAAGGCACAGTCCCCTCTCCCACCTGGAAATATATAGCAGCAGGGACGACAGAGTTTAAGGAACCCCACCGTGCTTGGGGGTTCTAGGAGATCAAATGGTGATGGTGGCTCAATGTTCTCACAGAGATGATTGGTGAACTCCTGGAGGCCATCCATTTTGGGCAGCACCATTAAAGGGTTCACCTTAATGTCTATTACATCTTGTAAATTGTGTTTCCCGAGTATGGAGTTCTTCCATGTACCAGTCTTTGGGCAGCTAAGGGTCAGATTTGCTTTTCCTGTTGCACTTGCAGAATTCAGTTTGTGTTGAATCTGTTGTGTGCAAAAATAATAACACAGTCAGTGTAGATGCATAATCTTTTGTCAGTTTGGCTCATTTTTGTTAGTTTGCTGTCTCTTGCTAAAGGACAGAAAATCAGTAGTTAAAAATGTTAAATTTTTCACGGACCTCCTCGTCTGTAAAGATCTGAATGAAGTGGTTTGGAGTGAAGTCTCCAGTTTGTAAGACAAGGTCCCCACTGTCCTCCAGGGAGCGTCCAGTTAGCACGAGCAGCTTGTGCTGAGACGTGTCCGTTATCAGGCCGTGTATCTGCACATATTAGAACGCTAATCATGGACAAAGTCATAGTAATTACTATTTTCTAAACAAATGTGTAAATGAGGAATTTCCTACAAACAAAAACAAAGCTATTTATTAATGTACAAAATATTTTGGGTTTTTTTGGTGAATTGCTAAATGGTTTATTTAGTTATTGATATATTTGCAGATTTATCATTATAAACATAATTTATCATTCAAAAATGGTGATTCATGTGTGGAATCTGCTTCTTTAGTTACCCTTATATACAAAATTTGAAACAGCTGTTTTCTGATTGGTTAAACTTTGTCACATGGCCATACTGTAAATACAGATGAATACAAGAAGTTAATGCTGAAATCCATGTTACTTGGAACTCGGAGTATTGATTTTCCCAATCTAAAATCATTCCAGTGCTTCTGCTGGGAAAAAAACGTGGATGCCAAGAGCAAGGTCATATTTGCATAAACATAAAGAAGATCTAAATAAATGATTTCTGTGCAATTAACAAAGAGAAATGACATAAAGAATTGTGTTGTTTGTCTTTGCTCATAAAAAGATCTGTGTTAATAAAACAGCTGAAATCAACAAAATTGAATTGCAAATATAAACTTAGAAAATAACAAACTGTTTTTAACAAACAGCTGTTCAAACAGATTTTCACAACATAGAGGTTAAAAATCAAGTTTTATCAAGTAGAGCATAGGGCAAAAGTAATTCTGTTTACTGTTAATTTTCAGTGGGTTTATGTCAGAGAACTCGGGCAACTTAGATGTTCCCAGAATTCCTCACTTGGAATTCCGAGTTGAATGACTGTTTCTTCGCAATTTTCTATGTTGTAGTTCCGGTTTTTACTCTGAGTTTGGAGTACAATGGATTGCAGCATAACCCTGAAATTGATAAGAAAACCCTGCATCTGCACATTTTAAGTTGTAATAACAAAAAACACATTAATGATGTGATTCCTGACACTTGCTTCAGAAAATGACTTTTTTTGATTCACTTAAAAAAAAAAAAAATAAAATAAAATAAAAAACACGAATGGATTGGCTGCCACAGGAAAGCACAACCACTGGCATCTCTATAATTTGAAATTTACTTGTATACATTTTTATTTAAAGCTGCATTGTGTGATTTTTTTTTTTTTGTTCCAAAAATTTAAAGACAAAGGAAAGAAACTCTGCAAAGAGCAATAAAGAGTTTTAAAAAGTGAAGTTTGATTTAATTCCTTAGTTCTGTATATTTGTAGAGTTTGTTATGCAATGTTTAACACACCTCTGAATAGAAAGAGCTACAAAGACTTCGGAACAAAATAATCACACAGTGCAGCTTTAATAAAAAAAAAAAAAGGTATGTAATAAACTTCGAATTCTAAAGTTTCTGATGAATACATTTGTGATTTCTTTAATGTCCGAGGCAAACAGTAACTTCGATTAAGCATCAGGAAACTCATTAATCTGCTGATACAGAGTTTTCATTTAAATCTTCATCTCCTGTATTTACCCTTTATTCATGATCATATGACACAATTTAACCAGTCAGAACACAGAAAGCTCAAATTAGAATTCAATATTTTTTTGAAAACAACAAGATTTGTCCTGAGCCTGACAAGCTCCGGTTCGTCACAACAGTCACTTAACAGACACTAAATCTGCATCTTAATTTTAAAAAGGCCCATGATGATGCAAACAGTAAACAGGGAAAATAGAAATTAAATCTGGATCACAGTCACATCTGAATCTGGAGTAAAATTCGGCTTGTTTAAAATCTGAACAAACCTGAGAGTAGAGAGTTTCCTCTGAGGGATTGAACACAACTCTGCAGCTGAACACACTCGTACTGAACTCCAATATCCGCTGACCTACACACACACACACACACACACACACACACACACACACAGATCAGAAGACAGACAGGCAGGATTTCGTAATTAAACACTAATCTCCTCTGATTTTAGTGACAGATTAGACACTGAAACAGAAAAAAATCAATAATGCAGGTCCACTTTATTACTCGGTTTACAAGCCCAAGTGTGTTAAAGGTGCAATTGTCATTTTTTTTTATTTCTTACATTTAAAAATAACCTGGAAAAATAGGTAGATAATGATGACATGATAAGAAAAAATAACGGTTTAACCCATGACTTCAGCACAAGTGTATTCTGTGGCTGAGAAAACCTGTTTGAAAACTGAGTTACGGGCCAGAATGCTTGTTTGTGTTTAAATGGGCCTCCTGTCAGTCATTTTATAGACCCCCACCACACCCCCATTTCAGTATGAAATCAGTAAACTCCCAGCACAGCCAGATAATTTTCCTGAGAGCAAAAAAGCATGTTGTGCTTTGAAAATTTCACAAGAAACACAGAATAAACAAGAGCACCCGTTTTTTTCAGACGGGGTGATTTATAACTGGTGAACTGGAGATGACGCTAGATGCACAATTAGTGACGTTGCTCCTGCACACATATGTAAACACAATCTGCATAAAGCTTTGAACTGTCTGAATGATTTCGTTGCAAAGAAAAACAGGACAGCAACTGCACATCAGAATTTTGCATGTTTGTAGTGTTATAACTCTGTCTTCATGGAGCTGAATGTCCTATCTTTTAGCTAACAGTGCTAATATGCTAATAGCATAGCTGCAGAGCTCATAAGATCTTATTACAAAGAAAAACAGGACAGTGACTGCACTTGTGAAAATCCTCATAAATCATGATGAGCTGAATTCCGCATGTTTGTAGTTTTATAGCTGTATGTACGAGTGCACCTAAAAATTCTGTCATGACAGTCCTTGCTAACGCTAACTCTTGTTAGCATGCTAACTCTAGTTGAACCACTGCAGGGTTTTTGTGGATGTTCAGAAATTTTTACAAATCTTACCTAATGCACCTTTACAGCTGCTTTACACTGTGAGATAATATGTTTACTGTGTGTCACTTGATGTGAGGTGATGACAATGAAATCTGTCTCAAATTCTGCATCGGCGTGTGTGATCAGATCAGATTATACGGTTGACATGATTTCACCAACAGCTTCAAAGAGACAAAGTGAGAGATGAAGAGGCATGAGATTTGAGATTTTGTTCAGTTTTCTCGAGCTGGAGGAGAGAAATGAAGTAATTATACACATATAGCTGGAGGAAACGGCACTCCTCAGATTAAGGCTGAATAATTCTTTGTAAAAAAAAAAAACTTTTAAAGAACAAAACGTCTGAGTGACCGTGAACTTCCTGAGATAACGCACACATAAAAAGAGTGTGCCAGGTTTTTTTTTTATTAGTTTTTTTATTCTGGTTCTCAAACACATTCTTCTCTCCTTTGTCCTGCAGCTCTCTATACAATCTCTATTTCCTTTTTCACACCCACACTTCCTGTTAAACCTCGATCCACAGTCATAAGTTTTGGTTTTTTTTGGGGTTTTTTTCAGATTTTTCTCAGATTTTTGAGGAAAATAAATAACATGGATGTGGTGAAGAAAGTTCATGTTCTGACGCTGACGCTGAACAATCGGTCGTTAGCACTTCCTTCCTAAACTTCCACTGATTATAATACACACCCAAAACCTTGCACACACACACACACACACACACACACACACACACACACACACACACTCACAATCAGATATCACAGTCAGATCTGTTCAGTTAACAACAGTGTCATTGTTATGTGAATGTGAAACATTCCTGAACCCAACACACACACACACACACACACACACACACACACAAAGCAGCTCTGTTGTTAAAACTCTAGCTTTTGTGGAGTAATAAACCACACAGCCATCTTTCATGTCCTTATTTGTGTGGTTTAATATAAAATGATTATAGTTATTTAATCACTTGTTTATTCTGTGATCATTCTCCATTACAGTGTTTATATTTCATTATTTATTTGCATGCTTTTTACATTTTTAAATTGTTCTATATGTATATTTGTATATTTCCTCTTTTCATGACATATAAAACATTGTTATTTTTGTACCAGTAAATTCCTCACACACGTGTAGACAGATTCTGTGTAGGATTACATAAAATACAACCATAACAGCTTTGTTTTTTTTTGTTTTTTTAACACTGTCATTGTCATTACTTGATTTGTGATTTATTATTTGTCCTTTAGTGGAAATCTACGGCAGAATAAGTGAAAACATGCAAACGAAGAATTTCATTGTACGACCCTGTGCATATGACAGTAAAGATCCTGAATCGTGAATCGTTTATGCATCAGAGTTTTGATTAATGAAAGAAAGGACAGTCTTCATCTTTCTTTTTTTTTTTATGTGGGCGGAGCTTTCTTTTGGCTGCAAAGATGATGTCATTGCTGAAGTCACTGATCTGAAGTACAGGTAAACGGCAGAGACAAGGTGTGTGTGTGTGTGTGTGTGTTTGTGTGTGTGTGTGTGTGTGTGTGTGTGTGTGTGCTCACCTTTAACATCACTGCAGCTCTGAGAGGAGTGACGACTCACAAACACTCTGAGCTCTTCATCCAAATTACACACCGTCAGATCCACATCCCACACCCGGAACCCTGCACACACCCAAACACACACACACACACACATACACACACACACACACACACACTCACCACTGAGTACATACACCACAACTACATTTAGTACATTATTTGATCATCATATTTACAGTTTAGAATCCTCCAAGAAAATAAATTCACCACAGCAATTCACGATGTTTGGTTTATTAAAGAATGACACATCATACTTTTTAATCCATTTATAGTGATATTTAATTTTGGCAAGAGAGCTTAGTTCCTGTTGTCACTTATGTTACAGCAGCTATAAACAGTCATTCCCGCACCAGCATCTCTTTTTTCTCTCTCTCTTGAAGTTAATAAGACAAAAAACTCAGCTTGTCATGTTACAGAGAAACCACAAAGCGTAAACTCCTCTGTCCTGATGATGTCGGAGAACTAAAATTACAGCTTTACAGCTTTTACAAACCACTGACACTGGAGACTCCTTCTATAAATGTTAAAAACATCTCCTTACAGGAAACGTAACCATATCAACGATTTTGTAAAATCCGTTTATGTGGAGCGTCTGCTGTACAAGTCCCTGTGAGCCGTTAGTGCAAAAACGATGCCATATTAGAAAGAGTGCATTAATATAAACTTGTGATTTGCAGCTACACTACAGTCAGAGCTGCTGCTATAGAAAATTAATCAACACCTTCTGATTGGACAATTAAAAACACGTTGCGGTGTCATAAGCAAAATTAATTTAATGAATGTTTAAAATAAATTATTGTCCTTAAAAAAGACTCTCAGTCAAAATTCATAACTCAACCTTTTTGGACATAGACATCATCATCAAGTTTAGTGGTAAATGAGGAGTGGATACAAGGAACAGGGTCAGTGAAGCTGTGCATTTTTAGCAGATTTGTGCAGATTTTAGCCCATAAACCTTGATTCCTTCTGCCAGGAGGTTACGATGTGGCCATAGACAGAGATTTTAACAAGAAAGTCAGCTCAGATACGTCACCTAATCAACCCTGAATTGAACCCTGATGAAAAGCAGTGGTATGAGAGGTCTGAGAACTAGGAAATTGAAATATTGGGCTAGAGCCACAATTCGTGTCTTTAACCTTGTTGGATATTACAGACATCCTGTTATTCTTTCTGAGGGAAAGGTAAATAGTATTAATTGTTAGGGGGTGCCAATAATTTTGAAACCTGCATTTCATTGGCCAGTTGCTAGGCTAGGCTATTTCAAGGCAAAATATTCCCAAAAATGTCTTGAAACAGCCTATTACTAGGCCGTTTCAAGACAAAATATTCCCAAAAATGTTCACACTCAGGATGTGATATTGCACTTATTAATTATTTTTGTTCATCCTTTGATGGAGGTGCCAATACTTATGGGGTGGTTATTACGTCATAACGTTTATTTATGTCGCTAACGCGTTTTTCTGATCAACACTGCAGGATTTTTGCACAAGCAGCTGATGTGTGTGGATCTAACGCCCGAGGATGTGTGTTCATGCGGACAGGCTCTGGATTTACACAAAAGCATCACACACACACACACACACACACACATACACACACACACACACACACACAATATCGGAACATTTTACACATTTAAATTTATAAACCTTAATACGCGCGTGCACACATAAATATACGGAGTAAATCAAGCAGGAAGTGTAAATAAGGATGTGATGGGAAATAAACAGAGATGAAGACAATATTTCCAGGCACTGTGCGCGCGACGCACTGGCCGCAAAAATGCACCCAGTAAGTGTAAATGTCAGTGTAAATGTAACGTGAATGTAAATGTGTAAATAAACCCGGGGTGGGTGTCTCCGCGCGCGCAGGGAGCAGAGAGACGCGCTATTCCCCTCCTCCCGGTGTGACCGCATCCTCACATTCAAGCACCATAAAATATATGACTAAAACAGGAGTCCATTATTCCATGAAATATTATTATTTACCTCTGTGGATCTCTGAGGCGATAAAGTCCCGGATGTTCCGCTCCGGAGCCGCGCAGATGATGAGGAGCGCCGAGTAGCGCGCGGGGATAAAGCCGGGGTGCGACACGCGCTCCTCCTCCGCCATGATGGGAGGTTCTGCTGAGGATGATGGCATCACACACACACACACACACTAAACAAAAACAGCAGCCTTATACAATCCAAGTTAGCTCACTGATTAGCGACCGCCATAAGGGGGCGTCATTAAATAATAATAATAATAATAATAATAATAATAATAATACATGGTCAAAAAGTGCAGTTGTGTAACCACGAAAGTTCATTATAATTTACGCATGAAGTCTATTTTGTTGAAGTTGTCAACTGTTCACTGATGGAGACTTGAGTGCAAAACTGTTTGTGGGAATTGCAGTCCTAAAGCTATCATAGCATAAGTGTTCATATGAATTGTGGTCCAAAGCCATCTTCACGGTTTTTAAGTGGTACCATCCTCAGTAATCTCAACGATCTTCAGGCTGTCCATGTGGGGCCATCCTCATCAGCAGTGAGTGATTTCCAAATGATGAGAAATCCAACCAGAAGTAGGGCATCAGGATGCATCAGGCAGGTCCGGAGAGCAGAAGGGGTCAGGATCACTGGTATCTCTGGAGTAGCATGTGTAGCTCAACAGAGAGAGAGAGGGAGAGAGAGAGAGAGAGAGATGTTAATGCTAATATGCTAATTGTTACATAATGGTTAAAGAATATGTATATTGTGTGCAGAGTGCAAGCAGGGACTCTGAAGGTAACACAGACATGAGGGTGCCCTGGAACATAAAGCAGCCAGCCACTCCACCATCAATGTACTCTAACTCTCTATGCTCATGAACCCTCCAGATCTGCTCTTTTTTCACAAAAAGCTTGACTAAACAAGTATGTTTTCAGACTTAAACACTGTGTCTGAGCCCTGTACACTAGTTGGAAGGCTGTTCCATAATTGTGGGACTTTGTAAGAGAAAGCTCTACCCCATGCTGTAGCCTTCACTATTCAAGGTACCAACAAATAGCCTGCAACTTTTGATTGAAGCAGGCGTGGCAGATCATAAAAGACCAAAAGTTTGCTCAGGTACTGTGGCACAAGACCATTCAGTGCTTTACAGGTCAATAGAAATATATCATAATCAGTATGAAATTTGATTCAGAGCCAATGCAGTGTGGATAAGATAGGGGTGATGTGGTCATATCTTCTGGTTCTAGTAAGGACTCTTGCAGCTGCATTCTGCACTAACTGGAGCTTGTTTATGCACCTACTGGAACATCCAGACAGTAAGGCATTACAATAATTCAATCTAGAGGTACCAAAAGCATGAACTAGTTTTTCTGCATTGTGTAGTGACAATATATTTCTTATCTTGAAACTATTTCTGAGATGAAAGAAGGTTATTCTAGTAATATTATCTACATGAGTTTCAAATGAAAGACTGGAGTCAAAAATCAAACCAAGGTCTTTTACTGTTGCACATCATGAAACAGAAAGGCCATCCAGAGATACTATCCAATCAGAAAGCTTACTTCTAGCTGTATGTGGTCCTAGTCAAGTACTTCTGTCTTGTCAGAATTAAGGTAGAAGGAAATTAATAAGCATCCAGTGTTTAATGTCCTTTACACATTCCTCAACTTTATTAAGCTGGTGTCTGTCATCTGGCTTTGCTGAAACATACAACTGTGTGTCATCAGCGTAACAGTGAAAGCTAATACCATGTTTACGAATAACTTTACCCAGAGGTAGTATATATAAAGAAAAAAGCATTGGGCCTAAAACAGAGCCTTGTGGAACACCAAACTTTACCTTAGTATGTGTAGAGAAGCCATCGTTTAGATCTACAAACTGATAATGATCAGTCAAATAAGACCTGAGCAAGGAGAGGGCCGTTCCCTTAACGCCAACAACATTTTCTAGTCTATCAGGGAGAATAGTGTGATCAATGGTATCAAAAGCTGCACTAAGGTCAAACAACACAAGAAAGGAGATACAGAGGCCAGTAGTAGGTCATTTACTACTTTAACCAGCGCTGTCTCTGTGCTATGATGAGGCTTAAACCCTGACTGATACATTTCATGAATGTTATTACTATGTAGGTATGAGCATAGCTGCTGTGCTACAACCTTTTCTAGGATCTTGGAGGTAAAGGGGAGGTTTGATATTGGCCTATAGTTGGATAATTGACAGGGGTTGAGGTCAGGTTTTTTAATCAGGGGTTTGTTAACTACCAGTTTAAAAGATTTAGGTACATAGTCAGGTACATGCTAAGGGGACAACTGATTATATTTAGAAGAGGTTCAACTGCTTCTGGAATTATCTGTTTGAATGACCAGTTTGAAGTCTCTCAAAGGAGAGTTAAACATTCTAATAGCTGATCTGATACGGTTATACTATTACCTACAGAGTTAGTTATCAAATTGTCTGGTTTTAAATTTATAGTCTGAAGTTTTTGCCTGACATTTTCAATTTTTTCATTAAAAGATCATGGTCACGCTGCTGCATATTGATGGTGTGTATATTTCTGTGGTAGTCTTATTCCTAGTTAATAATAATGGCAGGTTTTAACTCCCTAAACTATACATCATGTGTGCAACAGCACTGAATAGTGCACTTGTCATTCTTTAAGCACACTTTACAGGATTTAATACTGAAATCACACACATCAGAACTCAGATCTCAAATGTAACTACTGACGTAAGAGCTATTCAGTAGTTACGCACACAGAGGTATCGCTCTCTCTCTCTCTCTCTCTCTCTCTCTCTCTCTAAGACACAGAAAGGTAGTGAGACAGTTTGTAGTAAACAGCAGCTTTCTTTTATTGTTGATCATGAAGTGTACACTTTAAGGGGAAAATAGTACAGTAGTGTGCACTTCACCTTCAAGGAAATAGTGCAGTAGAGTACAGGACACAGCAGGAGTATACACTTCACTTTAAGGGAAACCCAGGGGGAGTGTACACTTCACGAAAAAGTACAGAAGTGTACATTTTAAGGGAAACACAGCAGGAATGTACACTTTACTTTAGGGAAACACAGCAGGAGTGTACACTTTAAGGGAAACACAGCAGGAATGTACATGTCACTGTAAGGGACACACAGCAGGAGTGTACACTTCACTATAAGGAAAACAGTACAGAAGTGTACAATTTAAGGGAAACACAGCAGGAGTGTACACTTCACTGTAAGGGAAACACAGCAGGAGTGTACACTTCACTTTTAGGGAAACAGTACAGAAGTGTACAATTCAAGGGAAACATAGCAGGAGTGTACACTTCACTGTAAAGGAAACACAGCAGGAGTGTACACTTCACTGTAAGGGAAACACAGCAGGAGTGTACACTTCACTTTTAGGGAAACAGTACAGAAGTGTACAATTCAAGGGAAACATAGCAGGAGTGTACACTTCACTGTA
>CM074977.1:22414342-22426745 GCA_037576825.1 Pangasius krempfi
ATAAGTGTTCAATAAAACTCAGCCTTGTGAAAACTTTGGAAATTGTTCTTTTGTTCATTGAGCTACTGATTAAATTCATACTTTTTAAAGGGGGTGTACTCATTTATGCTGAGTTAAAGACAAAGGCTGTGCTGTGGCTTCAGCTATATTTACATGTAAAATGATCACTCAAGGTACGTTCACAAGTGCAGGGATTTTATCGCTGTAAGTCACCAGTCGCTGTACTATGAAGTCACCAGTAGGTGATCCTACTACTGGTTGCCATAGTCAGTGAGTGGCGCAACTAGCGTTCCACTTTTGACAACAAATCAGTTTTCTTGCCACTAAAATGAAACATTCTGGAGGGAGAGCGTTGGTATATAAAATTCACCAGCATATATATGCATCATATTTTACAAGATGAAGGAGAAGCAGCGTGTGTTCTTTGCCATTGCGGCCATCTATCCGCAGTGAAAGCGCAAACACCAGACTGTCTGAAGCTATTTGGACTCGCAGGCACCATGGATCACGAGCATGGATCACGAGCATGGATCACCAGCGCTCTACTGTGCTCACTCCCGTTGGTAGTCGCTCCAAATTTGCATAAAAGTTAAACTTTTCTCAACTTTGTCATGTCGCTGGACATGCCCACTTCTAGTCACCAATGATCGCTGTCCTCATGTCGCTGGTCTCCTGTTGCTTTGTCACTGCAAGTCGCTGTATGTGTGAAGATACCTTCAGAGACAAAGTTAGAAGCGACAGAATGTCTCTTGCCTCTGCCACTCACTGACCAGAGCAGACGCAGGGAGAGGTGTGCCTGTGGTCGGAAAGCAAGTCGAGCTTACAGATCAGCATTTAACCTCTTAAATGTTGTTGATTTACATTGTTGGCAGCTTTGACAGTTCTGTAACAAAGCCTTGTTGTGTTCTGCGGTAAACAGACCCTCAGCGGGGAATTCTCTGCAGATTTTCCAGTATGTTGCTCATTTTTATTTCTAAGCTGTAGCTTGCTATACTGATATTAAAACTAGCAAACCAATAGGAATGAACAAAATAATGGCATAAACCAAGGCAGCCAACACTAGCTCCATTTCATAATAATTTATTCACTGTAAGACCTTAGCTAATACTTCAAGTGGACTGGTAAGGTTAGCCAGTCTCTCCTTTTTAAAGAACTCCACTGACAGAACAAGCAGAGAAGAGTACTTCTCCACTCAGATGGATAACTTACTGCAGGTGTCAGAGCTAGAGCTTGCAGCAATTTTTTTTCCTCAATAAAGTAAGTTGTGTTGAGTGTAAATATTGACTGCTGTTTATCAGTCTATTTTCAGTTGCTGCATTACTTTAGCTACTTATACTTACATTACTTTGATTAAAATGATGGATAATGTCAGCTAGCTAGCAAATAGTAAAATCAGTAAACCTGCAAAAATTATATGACTACAGTTTCGTATTTATATATTAATAACCCTGTACTTAACGATACTTAACTGTGACTTAGCCAACTTGCCATCTTGCATGCGCACTCCCAAAATGAGCAAGTATAGTGTCCACCATCAATGTGGGTGGGGCGAGAGGCATCTACTGCGCATGGTCTGGCATTTTGTCCACTAATATATATGGTCACTGTTTATCACATCACATACATTAAACAATACCTACATATAATATTTATTATACAAGCTATTAAAAGTTATATATGTTATCTGTAATTATTAATAACATAAACTTTTTAAAGTAAAAAAACACTATCGTGAAACAGAGTATCTGAAACATTTTATTTGAATGTAAAACAAAAAAAATGCATTAACAATGACAGTAAAAACAAATTTTGAAATACAAATTGAACTAAATCATTACTTATGTACAAAATATAAAAACACAGAACTTCAGCTAATTATATTTCTTTAGCCTAAATTAATGAAACATAATGAGAACACAACCCTAATCAAGCTTATTATTATTATTATTATCTCACCCTAATCCTTCCTCAGCAGTCAAAACAAAAGTCTAGTGTCTGTTCTGCTCAGGATTTAAGCATTTAAACTATTTCACTGTCATAATGATCCAAGAGAGAAAGACATCCATCCATCCATTTTTATAACACTTATCCTGGACAGGGTCGCCTGGAGCCTAACCCAGGGGACTCGGGGGACACCCTGGACAGGGTGCCAGCCCATCGCAGGGCACAACTGCACACATTCTCACACACCACAGACAATTTGGAAATTGGAGTCGGCCTACAATGCATGTCTGGGGGAGGAAACCCTCGAGGCACAGGGAGAACATGCAAACACGGAGACGAGATTCGAACCACCAACCCTGGAATAGTGAAGCAAACGTGCTAACCACTAAGCCATAAAACAATAAACAATGTTTTAAACTATGTATAAAACTATATTAATATATGAAAACTCTAGATTTCTTTTAGCCTATGTGACGGCGGGCTGGCAGCCTGCGCACAAAAGAAGATCAGCGCTCCTCACGCGACTGCCGGCAGGGTGCTCAGGAACCCCTGGAGCTGAGAAAAGGGTCATCCACCACTGCAGTCCCCCTCCCCAACCTCTGCCAAGAGGCCCAGAGCCTCCTACCCAAGCTCACCCATGAAGATGATGTCGAAGCCTACCTGATTACATTCGAGTGAGTGGCCCTGCGGGAAAATTGGCCCAAGGAGGACTGGGCCTCTGCCCTTGCTCCCCTCCTAATGGGGGAGGCCCAGCTGGCTTACCACACGCTTTCCCCAGACGAGGCCACCTAGTATGAACTCGTGAAGTTCCTCCTGCACTCCGGCCTCTCTTCTACCAGCGCGGCGGCCGAATTCCACTGCTGGACTTACAACCCTAAAGCCGCCCCTCATGGCCAGATGGACATGCTCCTGCGCACCTCCAGGAAGTGGCTGCAGCCGGAGTCGCTCTCTGCAGCTGAGGTTGTTGCTGAGATTCCCACAGATCCCGCCGAGTGTACCTTGGTGCAAGTGAGGCAAGTGAGGAGGAGGTCAGCCAGATGCTTCATGATGGAGTTATTGAAGAGCCCACCAGACCCTGGTCCAGCCCCATTGTCATGGTGCCCAAGCCCGATGGAAGCATCCGGCTATGCAATGACTTCCAGCAGCTCAACCAGGTATCAGAGTTCGACAGTTACTCCCTCACTAGGGTCGAAAAACTGGTGGAGCAGCTGGGGAGGGCCCGCTTCATTTCCAGCTTAGACCTGCCCAAGGGGTACTGGCAAGTGGCTCTGAGCCCCAATGCAAAGCCCAAGACAGCATTCTCCACCTCCGGCAGCCACTGGCAGTACCAGGTCCTCCCCTTTGGCCTACATCAGGCTCTGGCAAGGTTCCAGCGGCTGATGGATATCATCCTCTGGCCCCTTCGCCAATACGCTGCTGCTTACATCTGCGACATTGTAATACACTCCACCACCTGGTCCAACTATTTCCGCCATCTCAGTTAGGTCCTGGGCGAGCTCCGAAAGTCCGGGCTAACTGCCAACCCCAAGAAATGCCACCTGGGACTTATAGAGGCACAGTACCTGGGGTACCACATCGGCCGGGGGCTCCTGACGCTGGAGAAGAAGGTGGAGGCAGTCTAAAGTTACCCGTGCCCAACCACAAAAAAGCAGGTATGTGCTTTCCTGGGGTTGGTGGGATACTATTGTCATTTTGTGCCCAACTTGTCCTCAATTGCCTCTCCCCTCAGACCTAACTAGGAAAGGCCAACCGGACGCTGGAGTCAGGAGACCGACTTTGATCTCCTCTTCACAGTTCACACGGACGTGTCGGGGACAGGCCTGGGGGGGTTGGCTTAGCACTGTGACTGTGCACAAAAGAAGATCAGAGCTCCTCACACAACTGCTGGCAGGTTGCTGAACGGACAGCACCAGTTCAGCACCCCCATTGTTTGGGACAGCTTGAGTGTGCGTGGCTGCAAGGCAGAGCACAGAATCTCGGCTCAGCTGGCAGCCAATAAGTACGGCGATGCTCATCTACCCTCATCGAGGCGACAGCGGCGTATAAAAGGCCGCTCCCAAGGTAGATTAGGTGAGGCTAACTCCCAACTAATCTCTCTTTCTCTGTCTACAGACACTGATGTAAACAAGGAAAACGAGCTGTAAACTCTGCACCACGAGCCCAGCTGCACTTGAGCGCTACCACCATGCCTTGCGCGTCCCGCCGCCAAGCCGCCACCTCCAACGTGCCGCATCCAGTCCCTGTCAATTTGCCAGCCACTTTCACTCTCCCTTGCACTGCCACCTATCACTATTACTGCACTACCATCTAAATACAAGCACAAGTTCACTTATTCCTGCCTCCCCGTGTCTGGGCTCCACCCAGTCCTGCTTTGTCACACCTGCCAGCTTTGACACATTCACTTCTGAAAATGACTAAACTTTATCTTAAACCCAAAAAGTATTTCTTTCTTGACGCAGTAACAGCAACCTATCACTATCTAGTGTAAAATAGTGGTAGTAAAACATGAATAAAAATAAATAGTGACAGCTCTGTGTGTGTGTGTGTGTATGTAGGAGTGTAGCACAGAATCATTGGCCCTATGCAAAGACAGTGTGTGGGGGCGCCCCTTCCCCATCATCCCATGATCCATGCTATTTATCTCACTTTTTTTTCAAATAACAGTATACAACTATACAAATAGCACTCGCTGGTAGAGTAATTGCTGATGAATTACTGATGTAATATTTAAACCAACAGTATTAAAAAACATGTATATCATGTAAACGATGACTCTCGAGGACTCTTTCTGGAAGAGTTTAATCATTTTTTCATTTGTATAATGTTTTCCAGTTTATTATCATGCCATCTTAATGTTATGACCAAGTTTACTCATATTAATATTTTGATGAAAGATCCACGCAATCCGTCTGTATTTCCAAACTACAAACATTGTTTATAAGTATATTCCATATTATAGTATAGTCTATATTTGCTAACATTTTGCCTTTAAAGACTTGTCTCAGGCTCGAACACTTTTCGTGGTACTTTCGGTGTTTAGAATGAAATAAGAAAGTTTAACACCAGCTTGGAAACAAGTTATTTCTCATACGTAGGGAAATGTAGACTACCCCACAGCAAGCATAGGCATATTAGGTCACCGTTGCCTCGATCAATTTTGTTCTCTCCTGCTCTCTTTGGAAAGAAATTTGTGAGTTGTTTCACCACACACAGAGGACTGCTTCTCTCCGCTGAGTCTGTTCTCACTCACAGCCATTCAGCGTTTGGAATCACTCCTAGACAACCAATCAAACCATGCAAATTGTGCATATATTGTTCTCATGGGATGCGTGTACACAAAGGTGTGCCAGAGTTTGTCAAACAGGTGTGGAACAAACAGAGATGTAGCACAGACGTGGTATACATGCAATTTCACGATTGTGAGATTATAATAATAATTTCAGGATATTCAAGGCCCCCTCAGCCAGGGCCCTCTGTACTCAATCACCCTTTCCCCCCCACTTACAACACCCATGTGTGTGTGTGTGCTTGTGTGTGTGTGTGTGTGTGTGTGTGTGCACGCTCTGAACAGCGCCCCCTTCAGGCCGAGTCGCTCCTGGTGGTGGGCGTGTGCCCAGCAGGGGGTCTGAGAGTCTCGCACTCGCCCACACTGGGACTCTGTATTAATTCTGAGCTGCAGGTCAAAGGGGAAATGACGTCACGTGATCTCTCAACATGTTTCTCCAGCGCTGGCTGAAGGGGAGGAGCAACAAGAGGTGGGGCAGCCATGCAGAGTGCTCCGCCTATCCGTCTTAACACCTACACATACACACACACACACACAGTCACCACAGCCTTATTTTATTTTTAATTATCACTTTACACTCTACACTACACTATGGTTTGGGATGCAGCAACAGGAAGTTGTCAGTTAGTTTCCATGGTAACCATGGTGCCTGCTTATTCCTTAGCTAGAGAGGACTGCCATAGGTAGTGCCCTATCCTGACACACTATTTAGTACACTAGTATGTTATTCAGTTTGAAATATAAGCAAGGAATGTGTGTGTGTGTGTGTGTGTGTGTGTTTGTATACCTGAGAGCGTATTTTGAGAGCAGGCCCAAGCTTTAGTCCCAGTGTGTCCAGTAGATGATCCTCTGTGAGCAGCGGTAAAGTTTCTCCATCAATCATGTGATCTTTAAACGTCTGAGTTGAACACACACACACACACAGGTTCAGGGTCAGGGTCAGATGGTAAAACCATGTGGTTGTGTGTGTGTGTGTGTGTGTGTGTGTGTGTTACCTGAGCTTGTTCAGAGCAGCTTGGGATGTTACTGATAAAGTTGTAAACATCATCGACCGTCCACTTGCGAAGATCCTCCACTTCAGAGATCTCATCTGTGTTCAGGAACATGTTAGCGTGTGCTGAAAGACACACACACACACAGGAGGTGCACACTGTGAGCTACTTGAGAGTCAGGTGTGAACTGGAGTGTGTGTAAATATGCTACAATACATAATGATACAGTAAAGATGATAAGTGATGTATCAACACCCCTGCCTTAGGAAGATAGATAGATAGATAGATAGATAGATAGATAGATAGATCCCTCTTTTTTCACTCTTCTGGAGTGATTTGTTCCAAGTTAACTTATACATACAGACAGGCAGATAAATAGACAGACAGGCAGGTAAATAGACAGACAGTTTGAAAGAGAGACAGACAGGTGAGTTCATGAGTACACAGTGTGCTCACCAGGGGGCAGTAGTGTGTTTCCGCCCAGGGGGAACATGTAGGAGAACGCTGAGAGTGATGTGGTAGGCGGGAACAGGAACTTTCCCATGTCCTTTTCGCTGTTAGCGGCGTCTGTGTTTGTGCAGCCGGTCTGTGCACTAACACACACTTTACTCTGTTCTCCATTTCTGTAACTTTTCCTACCTGTTAGCTCCACTTTAGCCTGCTGAGATTTAACATTAGCATTAGCATTAACGTCACCGCTAGTCTCCACTCTTCCCTCTGGTTCTGGTTCCTTCTCCTCTCCTGAAGCTCCTCCAGGACTCTCGTCCACGTTCTTCTCCTCTGTCTGGTTCCTCTCTGACTGAAATGCAGCACTGCTGTCCGAAAACTTCTGACTGGCCGCTCTCCTGCTGGGGCGCCGCCCCCTCTCCCTCTGCAGTGTGCTGATTGGTGGGTAAGGGCTGGACATCAGGAAGCTGTTGGCGTGGAGGTCGAAGACGTCATGGCCGTCATGAAGACGATGACGTCCTCTGAAGATGGCAGGACTGGGATGTGTGATATGCTGGTACACGAGCGGGTTCTCCATGTTGGTCAGTAACGTCTTCTGTTGGTTCTCTAGTTCCTTCTGCTGCAGGATGGCGTTCATTTCTATCCTGGACACGGCACATTCATGGAGGAAGAACAGTGTTTAATGATATTTAATAAAATCATCAACATAACATTTCTCATTTTCAGCATATTGTTTGTACTTGGAGGATAAAAAGGGGTGTGGCTGAACAGCTCTGTTCTGGCTGGCAGAGATTATTTTTGTGGGCTGGAAAACCCCAAACCCTACTGCAAGGCAATATAAATCAGTTTTTCTACATTATCTTTGAAACTATATGTTGATTAAACATTTTTTTTACACCCTGCACCTTTAATTGCATAATAAATTGTTACATACTGCACCTTTATTTGTATAATAACCTTTTATACATTGCACCTTTAATTGTATAATACATTTTTACACACTTCACCATTAATTGTATAATAAACTTTTACACACTGCACCTTTAATCAAGTAATAAACTTTTACACACTGCACCTTTAATCAAGTAATAAACTTTTACACAATTCACCTTTAATTATGTAATAAACCTTTACACACTGCACCTTTAATTGCATAATAAACTTTTACACAATGCGCCTTTAATTATATAATAAAATGTGCTAGCTTCCTGGCACACTTGGCAAAACATTTGATTTCTTAACAAAATTGTTTGCCTAATATTAGCTAGCTTGCAGGTGGACTTGGGTAGCTAGTTTAGGTCACCTACATTGCTCACTAGTTCAGCAAATGTTCCTAAAATATTATACTGTATAATATAATTAAAACCAGTATTTGACGCTACATGTTGTTACACACATGTCTAATCACATCTTACAGTAGCTAATACAGTGGAAATATTTCATAGCTGCCTCCTGAAGACCAGCTAGCGTATGTATGTTGCTAACAAGCTTAGCATGTTCACTAAGTGTTTTTTATGTTTACATCAAGTGTTTCTTTACAAATTTAATTCTTGCGATACAAGCTTAAACACTGATGTAATGGGACACCAGATGGCGGCCGTTTTGTTTCCTTTTAACCAATGAAAAAAGCCACATTATGAAAATCTGGTCTCTGATTGGCCAGGCAGGGAAGATCGGCCCACTAGAGGGCACTCTAGACAAGGAAATGTCAGTAACTTTGTGATTATGATTTAGCGGGATGTTCAGAATGTTCAGAACATTACCTGGCTATGTTCTGTTTGTGGATGATCTCTTGTCGCCTAGCGACCGTTTCCATGGATTCTGGTGGAAGGAAGCCGTAACCTCCTGAAATAGGAATGAAGATTAAAGTAAGAATAAACTGTTTGGTTTTTAAGGTTAATTATAGAAAGGCAAAAAAAATGCAGCTTGTCATGTTACAGAGAAACCACAAAGCGTAAACTCCTCTGTCCTGAAGATGTCGGAAAACTTAAAGTTACAGCTTTACCTCTGACTGTTACAAAACGTTGGCACTGAAGACTCCTTCCATCAATGTTACATAAATTACAGAAATCACCAGATCAACATTTACACGTTTTTAATATCTTTACGTGAAGCGACCGCTGTACACGTCCCTATGAATGAGCTGTTACTATAGAAACAATAATGTATTAGAACGAGCGCATTAATATAATCCTGTGATTTGTAGCTGCACTACTGTCAGAGCTGCTGTCATAGAAAATTAATCAAAACATTCTGACCAATCACTATCCAGAATCCAGCAGCAGTGTGGTGTAAGATGTAACAATAATAATAATAATAATAATAATAATAATAATAATAATAACAACTGACCTGCTGAACTGAAGGCTCTTCCTGTGAGCACTGCGGATTGGGGGGGCAGCGGAGGGGCCAGGGGACGAGACTCCGAGGATGAGACAATGTCAGTGGGAGGGACCAGCTCCCTACACACACACACACACAGACACACACACACACACATACACACACACACACACACACGTTTAGGGTAGATTTTTGTGCTTTTTTTCACCAGGTAATGTGTTACCATAGAGTAAATTAGCCTTGTTTCTGTGTGTGCTTGTGGTGCATTTAGCATTTTGAATACTTCACTGAACACTCTAATCACGCCAGACACACACACACGCACACACACACACACACACCTGTCGATGAAGCGTGGCTCGAGCTGCAGTCTCTGCTGTGTCTGAGCGAGAACCTGTGGGTTCAATGCCATCGGGTTCCTCATCATCAACTCCTGCCTCTGTCTCAGTTCTGTGTGCACACACACACACACACACACTGTAATGTCCCATAACACATCATATCGTTATCGTATCGTTATCTTATCGTTATCTTATCGTTATCGTATCGTTATCATATGGTTATCGTATCGTTATCATATCGTTATCATATCATTATCATATGGTTATTGTATCGTTATCATATGGTTATCGTATCGTTATCATATGGTTATCGTATCGTTATCATATGGTTATCGTATGGTTATCATATGGTTATCGTATCGTTATCATATGGTTATCGTATCGTTATCATATGGTTATTGTATCGTGTCTTACCTCCGACAGACATGCTGTTAACAAGTCTGTACCAGTGTTTATCATCCTGCTCTCCTAACGCTGTCATCTTCCTCAGCTGATCCCTTGGGGTCATTACACAAACACACACACCCTACACAAACACAAACACACACACACACACATACACACACACACAACCATGAACCACACTGTACAGATAATTGAAATCATGATAAAATGCTGTATCTTAAAAACCTTGTAAACCTGATGTTATATAAAGAGATAGCAGTAAGCAGTGTGTAATCCCTGTGTGTGTGTGTGTGTTCGTGCAGCATCTGTCGACCTGCACGTCCTTTAACTCCACGCTAATCATCCGATTAGCTAATTCCTGAGTGTACAGCACTTCAGAGGGATGTGGTAGCTTTAATCCCACGCTTTAGCGTTTTACCCTCAGCAAACCTTCCTGTAATCACCGCCATGATCAGTGCATGCTAAATGCTAAGCTCATTAGCCTCCATTAGCATCAGGGATGTCCTGAACACACCTCTGCTTCTCTAGCACACACACACAACTACACTTACGTTTAATTGCATTTTCATTTTTGTGGGGGAAAAAAGAAACGTCTTCCATGTGAATAAAGAAAGAAGAAACAAAGGATGGACAGATTTTTAAAAATGTCACAAAAATGTCTGCATATATATATATATATATATACACACACACACACACACACACACACACACATACACGCAGTATATTAATATATACATATTATTTTACATATTCCTAGCTGTTTTTAAAAGGTGTGATTTCTTGGTGAAAAGTTTTAGAAAGTTTTCCAAAAGTGTGATTAAAAAGTCTAAGTTATGAATTATTCATCAATAATGAATTACTAATGATGAATTATTAATGAGCATTTTTTAAATATATTAGGAAAGTTATTACTTAAGCTAAATGAACTCCACTGTAGTGTTTTATTACTGGAGTGTGTGTGTGTGTGTGTGTGTGCTTATCCGAGTGCAGGATTTGCTAACTGCTAATCTCATTAAAGGAGAGGATTAAAGGGGAAACTGCTGACGATTTACACTGAGCCCTCATCATCATCATCATCATCATCATCCTTATGTTCCACATTTCATTTATAAACCCTTATAACACCCTGAACAGAACAGGAAGTGTTAATAACCTCTCTT
Source organism: Pangasius krempfi (assembly GCA_037576825.1). NCBI lineage: Eukaryota > Metazoa > Chordata > Actinopteri > Siluriformes > Pangasiidae > Pangasius > Pangasius krempfi. The sequence continues at coordinate 22,425,264 of CM074977.1, forward strand.
ATATGTAGATGATTAGCTAGTGATATTGTTAGCACTAGCATTAGCTACACCAGTACAGATTAAAATTAGTGCACTTATAAAAAACGTTCACTACGAGTTTAGCGATCACGGTGAAGCTTTCCTGGTTGCCATGACGACCGAGCCGTCAGTATTATGGTATGGTGTGATGATTAACCTTCAGTGTTATAGATAATTACGTTACGCTGTTCTGATGAATATTTATAGACCTATTTGCATAAATATTATGTTTCAATAAATAAATATTATTTGGTCATTCGGAATCTTACTGTCCTAGCATCAGTCAGTTAAAAGAGCTTATAAAAGTCACAGCAGTTCAATATTTGTTTGACATAATCAAAGAATATAAAGAATGTATTTATTTATTTATCTTTTTGTTTATTCATTCATTTGTTTTCTCGCTAGTTTTCTTTTTTTTGCTTTTATACATTTTTCATTGTTTTTGTTTTTTCATTTGATAGTATATTATTTATTAATCAAGTTATTAAAATATTTTTATTATTTTTATGAAAAAAAATATTTATCTTTCCTTGTTTGTTTGTTTGTTTGGTTATTTTGTAGTTTATAAAAAATAAATCAATTAATTGAATAATTAATCAGTTTGTTTATTCATTCATTGATTAGTTATGAATTAATTGTATTAGTTACCTATATATTTATTTATTTATTATTTAATATTTTTAAACGTTGTTTTGTTTGTTTGATTAGCAGTTTAATTATTTATTAAGTAATCAATCAATAATCAATATATCTATCTATCGATCTATCTATCTGTTTTTATTTATATCTAAAGTTTTCTTTAAACTCAGGCATTGATGCTGAATTCTTAAAATGTTTAATAAAAATTCACCATTGTTATTATTATTATTATTATTATTATTATTATAAGTAGTAGTATTAGTATTAGTATAGTATAAATCCCAGTGTGAAGTGTATCTCTGTATGTATAGATAAAACTCTATTGGAAAGTGTTTTATAAATAAAGACATCATTATAAACATTAAAGCCATGAATGTATGAGATGAAGTCACACACTGACCTGTGTTCCTCGTGCAAAGTGTTTCAGCCAGATGAGTCACAAATCAAATAAATAAAGTGAATAAAGTGTGGAAGCTGGTGCAGAGACGGAGTCAGGTCTGAGTCAGATCTGCACCATGCTCCACTCAGTGATAGAGATGTGATGCTCAATGTGTGTGTGTGTGTGTGTGTGTGTGTGTGTGTGTGTAAAATAAAACAGATATTTAAACAGAGATTTAGCCGTGCATTAGCCTGTCCTGCTCTAATCCGCACGTCTCTGCTCTGCTCTGAGGGTAATGAAGTGTGCAGTATAAGAGAGCTTGTTAAACTCCCATAATCCCCCTGTAACGCCTTAACACTCACAAAGCCTCCCCTTACACACACACACACACACACACACACACACACACACACACACACACACACACACACACACACACACACACA
>CM074977.1:22433314-22458346 GCA_037576825.1 Pangasius krempfi
CACACACACACACACACACACACACACACACACACACACACACACACACACACACACACACACACACACTATTGCCAGTCCTGTTTGGTCTCTTTTCTGTACTGGTGTGTGTGCTGTTTAAACACTCTGTGGTTTTTATACACACACGCGCGCACACAGCCTTCTGTATGTTAAACAGGAATGTCACACACTTCTGTAGAGACATGTGACATGGAAACACTCTGCTCCCTGTATCCAGAATGCTGACTGTCTGTTTGTCTGGCTCATGTTCATGTTTGGTTTGTGTGTGCATATGTGTTTGCGTCAAGAAGTTTTTAGGTTTTAAGAAGAAGACTTTATTGTCATTGTACTGCTGTGCAAAACAACGAGGTTATAATGGTATCCCCTGAGCTCTTCACACTACAACATAAAGCAACAATATAAAACATACACAAATATAAAATAGTAAAAACAAATGTAAATTAAATTCAGTGGTACTGTAAGACAATAAAACAGTAGGACAGACAATAAGACAGGATGTGCAAAGGTGCATGTGCAATTGCATGTATGTGTGTGTATTGGGGGGTGGAATCAGGCAGTGTTCCGCTATATTACAGCTCTGGGGAAGAAGCTGTTTTTCATCCTTGTGGTGTGTGAGTGAATTGTCCTGTATTGCATGAAAGAGGGGAGCAGTTTGAAGAGGTGGTGTGCAGGGTGGGCAGGGTCCTCAATGTCCTCAACTGCCGGTAGCTGTGTGCCGATGATGTTTTGAGTCGTCCTGATGATCCGTTGCAGAGCCTTCTGGTCTTCTCTTGTGCAGCTGGCGTACCATGCTGTGATGCAGTATTTTAGTACACTCTCTACTGTAATATCGATAGAAGTTCACAAGAAGGGCAATCTCATTCTCCTGAGTCTTCTCAAGAAGTATAGGCATTGTTGTGCCATTCCAGTGACAGTGGAGGTGTGTGAGACCCAATAGAATTCCTATGTAATGTTCACCTCCAAGAATTTGAAACTGGGGACTCTCTCCACAGCCTCACCATTTATGAGGACTAAGGTCAGTTCTCCTTTTCATCCTGAAGTCCACCACAATCTCCTCTTCCTGGTGTTAAGGATGAGATTGTTGGCAGAGCACCAGGCTGTCTGGTTTTGTACCTCATGTACCTGTATGCTGTCTCATCTTTGTTTGTGATCAGACCAATGACTGTTGTGTCATCTGCGAACTTCACAATGGTGTTTGTTGCACGGGCAGGTAGACAGTCGTGGGTGAAGAATGCATACAGCAGAGGGCTCAACACATATCCCTGTAGAACACTAGTATTCAGGGTGAGAGTGGAGGATGTGTGTTTTCGTATCCTGATGTTATGCGGACGGTTGGTTAGGACGTCTAGAGTCCAGCTGCAGACGGCTGTGCTTAGGCCTAGGCTGTGGAATTTGGACACCATTGCATTGGGGAATACCATGTTGAAGGCCGAAGTGAAGTCAGCGAAGAGCATTCTGACATACATGTTTGACCCATACAGGTGTTCCAAGGCAGCGTGGAGGGTGAGACTGCCCGATAAGCAAGCTGATACTAGTCCAGAAGTGGCAGGGATGATTCTTTTACTATGTGCCAGAATCAGCTTCTAGAAGCACTTGGATATCAGAGGCATGAATGCAAGCACACCATAGTCATTCAACTCACATTTTTATCTTTGGGGATGGGCACAATTGTTGTAGTTTTGAGGCAGGTAGAGACAACAGCACTGGTCAAGGAGAGGTTGAAAATGCTGGTGAAGACCTGGTCGGCGCGCACACAAAGTATACGCCCTGGGACACCATCAGGACCAGCCGCTTTCCTGGTAAGACTATCCTAGATAGGGACAGGGCAGGGCCTTATATGCATTGTCAACGTTTGTGTAAACATGATCTGGTGTGTTCTTACTGCTGGTTGAGCATTTAACATTCTGGTGGAATTTTGGATAATGGATGAGTGTAGTAACTCGAGTGCTAGCTTAACATTAGCATGCCGTGGAATGAAGACTGCAGTTGTAAAGACCACAGAGAATTCCCTGGGAAGATAGAAAGGCCTGCACCTCACCATGATATATTCCAAATCTGGTGTGAAGAGTCTTTCTACGGCGATTGCATTCGTGCACCAGGCATTTTTCACATGTATACAGAGTTCGCCTTGGCGCAGAACAATGTGCAGCCTTCTAGGTCCTCTGAGATTCGGGAATGTTGCGGTGTAACCATGCCTCTGTCAAGATCAGGATACAACAGTTTTTTGTACCTTGCTGTGATGTTTTTCTCAGTCATAGTTTGTCCGCCTTGTTGGAAAGGGATTGAACGTTTGACACCGCCGGTGTCTTCCTGCTGGAATAGTAACCCAAACTGATCCCAGTGGACCAAAATTCGAGGTGATTGTATGTAGTACCAATGTTTAGAAGATCAAGACATCTAAACACTAAGCTTGGCTCAAAATACAAAACAAACAACAGGAAAAGCAACACAAATGGTAACAAAGAACTTTTATGGGAGTACCGAGCCGCTGCGCCCATACACGCCGCCATCTTGGGAAATGGTGTGTGTCTGTCACATTTGGTCCATGTGTTTGGATCACATTTGTTGCGTGTGTCAGTGTGTTTGGGATACATTTGGTCTGTGTGCTGCTGTATTTGGGGGTGCAGTACGAGGGTGGGTGTGGTCAGGCTGTGATTGGTGCAGTGTGTTTGTGTGTGTTTTGGCTTAGTGTGTGTTAGTGGTTTTAATCTTATAACTCGTCTTCAGAAAACTGCAGCTGAGAAACATTATCATTATGTGTGTGTGTGTTTGTAGGTGCATTGTGCATCATCGCGCTGTACCTGTTATTCGGTTACGGTGCGTCTCTCCTCTGCAACCTCATTGGATTCACCTACCCTGCATATGCTTCGTAAGTATGACACACAGACACATGTTCCCCTCTACACACACACACACACACACACACAGAGTACACTTTACCATGTTTCCAGGAGCAGGATTGAGAAACCCTGAATGCTGCCTTTATTTTTATCTGATTAACTTTTGACCCTCTGTGTGTATGTGTGTGTGTGTGTGTGTGTGTGTGTGTGCGCGCAGTGTGAAAGCAATTGAGAGCAGTAATAAAGAGGACGACACACAGTGGTTGACGTACTGGGTGGTGTACGGTCTCTTCAGCGTGGCCGAGTTTTTCTCTGACATTTTCCTCTTCTGGTTTCCATTTTATTATGCTGGAAAGGTTCTCACTCTCCTCACACTCTACTCAGTGAATTTATCTGTGGGTGATTACAGAGCACACAGGTTAATGTGTGTGTGTGTGTGTGTGTGTGTGTGCGTGCGTGTGTGTGTGTGTGTGTGTGTGTGTGCATGCAGTGTGTGTTCCTGTTATGGTGCATGGCCCCCGTGACCTGGAACGGTTCTCAGTTGATCTACACTCGAGTGGTTCGTCCATTCTTCCTGCAGCACGAGGCGGCGCTCGACAGCATGGTGAAAGACCTGAGTGGAAAAGCCAAGAGTGCAGCACAGTCTGCTGCCAAAGAGGGTACACATCACATCTAGTGCTTAACATTAGCATTCACAACATCACTGTTTATTACTGTCCCGTTACTGTAGACCTGAAAAGCTAACATCAGCAGTGGCACCATCTTGCTTTCCGGATTGAGCTAATCTAGCTGAATGACTAGAAAGCTAAAGTTCATGGATAAACTTTGATATTGCCTTGACAGAGCCCACTAAACACGCTAAAATAATTAAACAATATTAACTTTGACAAGATATTCTACTTAATTGCTAAGGTGTTGCTAGGTGGTTGCTATACTAACCCAGGTGGTTGCTATGGTGTTGCTAGGTAGTTGCTATGCTAACCAAGTTGGTTGCTCGGGTGTTGCTAGGTGGCTGCTATGCTAACCCAGTTGGTTGCTATGATATTCCAGTTGGTTGCTCAGGCATTGCTAGGTGGTTGTTGTGTTATTCCAGGTGTTATTCCACTCTAGTGCTAGGGTTTCAGTGGGCAGAGCAAAGCAGTTGTAATTGTCCAGTATATCTTAATGACGAAAGGCTCAAATTGTGTGAAAGCAGGAACAGAGGAACATTCCCAATATATTTCTATGGGGGAAAATTTGGAGCATTGCTATGTGGCAACTGTGATTCCAATCTTTCCCAAAAGCACAAGTATGGCATCTACATCTGTGCTGAATATCGTGGGTCTGTGTTAAAAAAAAAAGTGCGACCCTATAAAAGGGTGCACATTTTCAAATATAGTAACAATGATAATAATAATAAGATTGTAGATTACATATGAAGAACAGTATGTTAGCTCTTTCGCAACAAAATAATAAATGCTTTTTCTTTATAAGTGCCTTTCATGGTATCCAAGAACACTGTACAGATGAACCAAATGACATAAAATAATGTAACCATTGTAACAGTAATAAAGAAATTCTAAATTTATTCTACATTTAAATAAAAGAGAGAATAAATCAGGCAGCAATAAAAATGGAGGAAAAGTGAATCTTTTTTTTTAAGGTTTTCTAAAAAAAAAAGAAAAATTAACACACTGGGCACATCTTAAAAAAGAATAAAGGTGATTTCTAAATTTTTAGAAATTCTGTAATTCTAACTGAGATATTTATTATTAGTTATTATTAGTTATTTGTGACACATACCCCCACTGCCCGACTCAGGCTGGGGAGCCCTCCGGCCTGCTGTCAACCCCCCGCCATGCAGAGAGAGGAAATCCTTTATAGCCATCTGTGCTCCTAGCCTGTGGCTGAATTGCCAGATAACAATGAGTGATCCACGCATTGGCATCCTTGATGCGGTGGAGCCACTGGAGCGGGCGTGGTCCCAACAGAGGATGAAGGCTCATCCCAGCAGACAGTATCGTAGGGTGAGGACCACCCACTTGATGGCCAGACACTTTTTCTCGATCGTGCTGTACTTACTCTCTCGCACTGAGAGCTTGCAGCTGATGTACAGCACAGGGTGCTCCTCCCCCTCCACCACCTGACATCATATGCCCCCCAGCCCTCTGTCTAATGCGTCCAATGGACTGGATCTGGTGCTCCCTCTTTAGTGAGGTTAGTCAGCTGGTGACATCTGAATAATTAGGCACAAACTTATGATAATAGCCAGCCCACCCCAGGAGCTGTCTCACCTCCTTTTTGGTCTTGGGTCTCGGGCAGGCTGCAATCACTGCGGTCTTATCAATATGGGGATGCACCTGTCCATGGCCCAAGTAGAAGCCCAGATACTGTACTTCCACCCACCCGATTGCACACTTCTTTGATTGCTGTGAGTTTCACTCGTCTCGACGATCTCAGGACAGCCCTCAAATGTTGATTGTGTTGCTGCCAGTCATTACTATAAATAATGATGTAATCTAGATAGGCAGTGGTGTAGGCAGCGTGTGGGCAGAGGATTCTGTCCACGAGTCGCTGGAACATCACTGGGGCCCCAAACAGCCCAAAAGGAAGGGTCATGAATTGGTGTAAAACAAACATAGTGGAAAAGGCTGTGTTTTCCTGAGGTATGGGAGACAAGGGGATCTGCCAGTATCCCTTTGTCAAATCCAGTGTTCAGTAAAAGCTGGCCGTGCCTAACCGATCAAGCAGTTTGTCAGTGCGGGCCATTGGGTACATGTCAAATTTAGACAGTGCATTGACCTTTCTAAAGTCCACACAGAACTAGACTGAACTGTCTGCCTTGGGAACTAGGACCACTGGACTGTCAATGTCACAGGGACCTCCTCTCTCCATGGTTTAAGGAAATTGAGGTGGTATATCTGCTGTGCCCCAGCAGATCCATTAGTCTTACCTCAGAGTCACTGTCCCCGACTAAACACGTGATTTCGAAGTGCCCTTGCCACTTGGCAAGTAATTTGGTGTACCCAATGGCTCCACTTGAACCAGGCATTTGTGAATTGAGATTTGGTTACAGCCTGAATCCACCAATGGGTGGTATGTACTCCCTTGAATACTCACTGGTTTACGGAATGTGGTACGTCAGGGACCTGGACCAATGCCCCCTCTCCATCACATGGCACTGGTCCTATAAATGCCCCATTTCCCTGTAATGCCAGTACATCAGCCCAGGCCTTACACCCACACCTGTGGCCACAGAGTCACCAACCTGAGGGGGAGAAGAGACAGACACAGGGTGGGAGGGACGGTTAGGAAAAACCTGAGACCGCTGTTTTGGAGCTGTTGGGCAAATGCGAACGGGCGGTGAGCTCACTGAGCGTCCGTGAGAGTAAGCACCGACAGTGCTGTTTGGGGGTGCGACCTTTGAAAAATAGCCCACTTTAGGTCCGGGTACTCCAGCAGGTTCACGACTGGAAGCTGTTAGGCCGCGAGCTGGGATTCCCCTGACAGTAGCAGCAGTAGGCAGACCACCCATTGTGAGTCTGGCCAGCCCCACATTTCCACAGAACGCTGAAAGAGCACAATGGACTCAATCTTCGAAAGCATGATGTGAGACATGGCCGCGGCGGCCGCCAGGGCTGCTGCTGAAGTACCTGCCGGTCGGACCGGCACCTGCCGGTCCTGTGCCTGAGCTTGGTGAAGGGCCTGGAAGTGCTGCTCCTGCTCCGTACACAGCTCAAGGAGGGCCTGGTGTTGCGTCTGGTGGATGCTGGTGAGAGTCTTGATGATCTCCGCGAGCATCGAGGAATCCATGACAACAGATCTTTCTTAAATCCTGGGTTTCGGCACCAGTGTGACACTTTCCTGGGATGGGAGATGGGAGGCAGGCTTGGGATAACTCAAACGGGCTCTTTTTTCTTTTCACTTTTACGCTTTTTTTGCGCTTTTTCTTCTATTTCATTACACAGGCACACACACTCAGCTCTGCGCTGCTCAGCTCTCTCTCTCGGGGCTCTCCCAACTCTATCCTGGCTGCTGCTCACTGAAATACAGAAACGTTAGAGCAATCCGGCACAGGTCTAGATCCTTACCACTCACTTTTCCCAGCTACCCCCTCCATTCACAAACCAGCATGTGACCACGCTCCCGCCTCCACATTATTATTTAACATTTACTTAATCGACAAGTTTGTCATGAATTTATGAGGAACATATGCATATGTTGTTATACATTTAGACTTTATATTTTGTGATTTTATATTGAATTTCTCCTATTTATATGTAAAAAATGACTTGATCTCTTCTGAATTATTATTATTATTATTATTATTATTATTATTATTATTATTATTATTATTATTATAAATTTTTATATTTTATGAGAGTGGAGCCCCATCTCTCTGTAGGAAAGCAAAAATCTGGACCTTTCCAATATGATGGATTGTGTAGTCTGTGTGGTACAGAAGACCCATAATGCACTGCAGTACTCGATATTTATTGTTGTACATTTAACCTTTAATGTTTTATTTCTGTGTTTTCTTTTTCTTCTTGTCTCTGGTTCAGGTTTCACTCTGTTGGCCAGCGATAAGGATAAATAATCATTTAAACATCAGGGGGTGATGTAAAGAAAATGATGAAATTTCTTTTCACCATAGTGCCTTTAATCATCAAATACATTTAATTTTCATCATAATCATAATCATCATCATCATCATCATCATCATCATCATCATCATCATCATCATCAGGAGCAGAAGCAGCAGCAGAGCTCCAGCTCTTTGTATATCATTAATATTATTCTTATAAATGTTAATGTATCATTTCACTCCATAACTATGCCTTGTTCATGAAGAACAATGTGTTTTTGTTCTCAGATCAGTTTTAATACATGAAGTAATAAAATAACAATGAACTTTAGCTAAATCTGATTAGTGCTCTTATATATCTTTGATACCAAAGTGTTTTAAAAAAATGAACAAAAAATAGAAGTAAACAACAGTTTTCTGGACTAAACAACTAAACATAGGCTAAATATCTACGTACTGCCACTACTTCTGCTACTTCTGCTACTGCCTCTGTTACTACTAATGCTCCCACAACTGCTACTAATATTACTGCTACTACTACTGCTACTGCTTCTACTGCTGCTAACAGTACTGCTGTTACTACTATTACTACTGCTGTTACTACTATTACTACTGCTACTACTACTCTTGCTACTGCTGCTGCTACTATTATTACTGCTGCTGTTGCTGCTACTGCCACTGCTACTGCTTCTACTACTGCTGCTCCTGCTACTACTATTCAATTCAGTTTTATTTGTATAGCATTTTTAACAATGGCCATTGTCACAAAGCAGCTTTACAGAAATATATAAATTCAGGATATATGTTTTAAACTTATAAATATATAAGTTTATCCCTAATGAGCAAGCCAGAGGTGACAGGGGCAACAAAAACTCTCTGAGATGACATGAGGAAGAAACCTTGAGAGGAACCAGACTCAAAAGGGAACCCATCCTCATCTGGGAGACAACAAATAGTGCAATTATAAATATTTCCCTCCTATAACTGTGTATTACATGGTCAAAAAGTGCAACTGTGTAAATAGGAAATTCATTATAGTTTTCACATGAAGTCCACCTTGTTGACGTCACCAACTGTCAAGTGATGGAGACCCAAGTGCAAAATTGTTAGTGGCAACCGCAGCCCCAAAACATCATAGCAGTTGTAGTCCTAAGCCATTATTGCAAGACTCTTTATAACAATTGCAGTCCAGAGCTATCTTCATGGTTTTTAAGTGGCACCATCCACTTAAAAGCTCCCCATTAAGCGGAGCCATCCTCAGCAGCAGCAGGCGATCCCCAAGTGATGAGAACCCCAATCAGAAGCAGGGCACCAGGATTGATCAGGCAGGTCCAGAGAGTAGAAGGGGCAAAGACCACTGGCATCTCGGGAGCAGCATGTGCAGCTCAAGAGAGACAGAGAGAGAGAGAGAGAGACAGAGATTGTTATGTATGCTATTTCCCACGTAATGGTTAAGTATTTTATACACTGTGTGACACGCTGTGACAGCATTCAAACACGCCTATTCACCACAACACTCTATGCCTCTGAACCCTCCAGATCTGCTTCCTTATCTAAGAAAAAACTATTCACAAAAGGCTTGACTAAACAAAAATGTTTTCAGCCTAGACTTAAACACTGAGACTATGTCTGAGTCCAGAACACTAGTTGGAAGACTGTTCCATAACTGTGGGGCTTTGTAAGAGAATGCTCTGCCGCCTGCTGCAGCCTTCACTATTCAAGGTACCAACAAATAGCCTGCACCTTTTGGTTGAAGTAGGCGTGGTGGATCATAAGAGACCAAAAATTTCACTCAGGTGCTGTGGACCATTCAGTGCTTTATATGTCAATAGTAGTATTTTTCAATCAATAAGAAATTTGATTAAGAACCAATGCAGGGCGCATGAGATAGGGGTGATGTGGTCATATCTTCTGCTTCTAGTAAGGACTCTTGCAACCCCATTCTGGACTAACTGGAGCTTGTTTATGCAACTATTGGAACAGACAGAAAGTAAGGCATTACAGTAATCCAACCTACAGATAAGAAAAGCATGAACTAGTTTTTCTGCATCATGTAGTAACATTATATTTCTTAGCAATATTTCTGAGATGAAGAAAGGCTATCCTAGTAATATTATGTATGTTAACTTCAAATGAACAACTGGAGTCAATAATCACACAAAAGTCTTTTACTGCTGAACATGATGAAACAGAAAGGCCATCCAGAGTTACTAGGTAATCATAAAGCTTACTTCCAGCTGCATGTGGTCCCAGTACAGGTACTTCTGTCTTGCCCAACTTAAGTAGAAGGAAGTTAATAATCATCCAGTATATAATGTCCTTCACACATTCCTCAAATTTATCATGCTGGTGTCTCTCATATGGCTTTGCTCAATCATACAACTATGTGTTATCAGCATAACAGTGGAAGCTAATACCATTACAATACAATTACCCGGAGGTAGCATATATAAAGAAAACACCAGATTTTACCATAGAATGTGTAGAGAAGTCACCATTTATATCTACAAACTGATAAGGATCAGTCAAATAAGACCTGAGCCAGGAGAGGGCCATTTCCTTAACTCTAACATCATCCTCTAGTCTATCAAGGAGAATAGTGTGATCAATGATGTCAAAGGCTACACTAAGGTCAAGCAACACAAGCAAGGAGACACAGCCTTGATCAGAGGCCAGTAGTAGGTCATTTACCACTTTAACCAGTTCTGTGTCTGTGGTACGATGAGGCCTAAATCCTGACTGATACATTTCATGAATGTTATTTCTCTGTAGGTATGAACATAGCTGCTGCGCTTCAACATTTTTTAGGATCTCGGAGATGAAGGGGAGGTTTGATATTGGCCTATACTTGGACAACTGACGGGGGTCGAGGTCAGGTTTTTTTTAATCAGAGGTTTGATAACTGGTAGTTTAAAGGATTTAGGTACATAGCCAGTGCTAAGGGAAGAATTAATTATTTTTAGTAGAAATTTGATTGTTTCTGGAATTATCTGTTTGAGGAAACATGTAGGTAGGGGATCTAGTACACAAGTTGATGATTTTGATGAGGAAATTAGTGAAATTGGTTCATCCTCTTGAAGGGGGGTAAAACATTCTAATCGCTGATCTGATAAGGTTATATTATTATCCACAGGGTTAGTTATAGAATTTTCTGGTTTTAAATGTATAGTGTGAATTTTCTGCCTGATATTTTCAATTTTTCCACTCAAAAAAATTCATGAAGTCATTGCTGCTATATAATGATTGTGTGCATGTTTCTGTGTTGGTCTAGTATTATTTTTGTTATTTTCTATCAGGGTGGAGAGATGCATTTATCTAGCAGCACTAAGAGATTTTCTATAGTTCAGGAGGCTCTCCTTCCATGCTGTTTGAAATACTACCAATTTAATTTGACACCATTTACTTTCTAATTTTCAAGTCCTCTGCTTTAAGGTTCTTGTGTGATCATTATACCAAGTTCCTCCTGATTATCAAAATGATTATCTCCAACAATTCATGCATTGTCTAAATAAACAACCAGGTTAGATATGAAATCCGCAAATTCACAAAGGAATTTGCCCTGGGGGTCTGTAAATAATAATTAGCAGAATTGACTGGGTAGACCTATTTTTTATGGCTACATATTTTTGTATGAAGAACTTAAAACATGTTGATTTTATGACTAGGCTTTTGTGTGACACCTAGGTTATCATTATAAATAACTGCGACACCTCCTCCTCTGCCAGTTAGACAGGGCTGATGTATGTAACTGTATCTGGTTGGACTAGCTTCATTTAATGCTACATACTCATTTGGTTTAATCCATGTTTCTGTTGCACACAGTACATTCATTTCCTGATCAGTAATAGTTTCATTAACAATACGTGCTTTAGACATAAGAGATATAATATTTAACAGTCCTAGCTTCAGATCAAAGGTGTTGGCTGTGCATTCAGTATGATTTAATTTTATGTTAATTAGGTTACTAAAACAAACTTTCTGAGTATTTCAACATTTTTGTTTAGCTCAGGAAACAGACACAGTCTCAATATAATGGAGCCCAAGTGATGACTCAGTGTAGCTAGCAAACGGTCAGTTTAGCTTGTTTGTCTGCTCCTTGGCCTTGGCTCTGGATTGTTACTGATTAACTAGGCCTGTTCTGAGACTATGTGCTATCCTGCAAGAAATGAGAGCAGGACCTTCCTGAGTGGGATGGACCTTCCTGAGTGGGTCCCACCCTAACAGGCCAGCTTTGCCCTCAAAACTACTCCAATTATCTATAAAGCCCACATTGTTTTCAGAGCAACACCTGGACATCCAGCAGTTCAGCAACTATAACCTGCTATAAGCTACATCACCACGCTGCATTGGGAGGGGGCCAGAGCATATTACTTCATCGGACTGAAGAGAGAAAACCTGTTAGAAGAGTGGTGGTCCTGTGGGTGAGCCTTAGCTTTAGCTTTGGCTTTGCAATTGTGCCCCCAATTGTCACCCATTCGCCACACTGTGAGGGCTATAATGCTGGAGTTGGGGGACTGCTAACTCTGCAGGGGTTTTTTTTAAAAACCTTTTAAGTGTTTTTAACCTTTTATCTTCATTACTAGAATTTACACTGCTCTGTAGTTAAGTAGTATTTATTCACGGATCAGGATTTTTTTTTAAGTATGATATTATATATTTTTTAATTTTGCAATGCTGGCTAAAAATCTGTAGCAATGATCTCCTCTGGATGGTAACAGAACAATAATACTACCACTACTACTGCTACTACTACTACTGCTGCTGCTAATACTAGTGCTACTTCTACTGCTAAAAGATTAAGAATGAAACCATTCTCAATTATAAACACCACATATAAGGATTAAAAGACTAAATCCTTAAACAGAAGATGGTAGCTAAAAGCATTCATAATGCTGAACATCTCTACTATGATACACTCAACACCAAAAGTAATGGCACCTTTTCAAAGAACAGGCAAACTCAACCATGATGAGTAACAAACAAACAAACAAACAAACAAGCAAAAAAACTTCACTGGAGTTACAGGTGGAGTCATGTTTTTGTGGATAAAATCAAACTCAGACGTTCTAGTCATTAACACCTTCAACATGTTTCGTGTAAAAAGATTTATTTATTAATTTTTTAATACATGTTTTTTTTGTGGCCAATTTTGTATCTTAATAGGGTAAAATGCCCTGAGAAATAAAATTAATAAAATCCAAAATAAAAATATTTTTTGTTCTTTTATAGTCTGTACAGTATAATTTTTAAAATTAAACATTAATTGGAGTTTAAGATATTATTGATTGTGTAATTTTTGGATTAACGTTATTAACACGTTCTTAACACGTTATTAACACTAACACGTTATTAAGTACATAAAAACTCATGCTTGTATACGAGAAACTTAAAAAGAATCGATTCTTCAGGGTTATTTGTGCTTTAGTGGCATACCATTTTTTTGTATTTTAAATAAAAATGTAGAAATATGGCATGATACACTTTAAAATGAGTAAAGAACATACGATTGTGATTTTACCTCAGTTTTTCGTCGTTTTAAAATGTTTTAAAATGCTATAATAATGTTGTAGGAGATTCAATTAATAAAATCCAAAAAATAAACACAACGTTTTTTAACCCCAAAATGAACTAAGAAACATCATTAATTTAAACATTATATGTTTAATACCTTATGCCTGTTTAGAATAATGAAGACCGATAATTAATAATTGTTAATTATTTAATGATGAATATAAGATATATATCATATAACAAAATTAAGGTTTATTCCTTAAAATAATTATAATTATTACCGTTGAGCCGCACTGCGCATGCGTAGCGAAGTCCTGAGCGTGCTGCGCATGCGCAGTGTGAATCGGGGGGAGGGGCGATAGATCGGGTAGCGACAGACAGAAGGGGGTTTCGGGTGGACACACAGCGGCTAACGGCTAACGGAGTAAATTCAGCCCTTTAAACATTTCCTCTACACGCACACACACACACACACCGGACACAGAGGTGAGTGTTTATCATCGCGGTGTTGTTTTTAAAATGGTGTATTAGTGTTTTTTTTTTTCTTTACCCGGCAGTGTGTCATTCAGCCTGTCGGAGGAAATCGCTGCTAACGGTGTTTTTTTTCTCCTCATCAGTGTCACGAATCCCACAGCGGACTCGTTTATCCGCTCACGTTCATATTTCTGTTTATGTTCATGTGTGTAATAATTATATTTTCTTATAAATGAGATGAGAGAGCGGATGACAGAAACAGAATGTGTGAATAAACTGCTTTGTGTAGAGATTTCCGTTAGCTGCGGTGTTAACGGGCTGCACGCGCCTCCTGTCACTGTGTTTATTCCGCAGCTGTGAGGAGAAAAAAAACACTGTGTCTGTTATTTACTGTTTATTGTTTATTAACACACACACACACACACACACACACACACACACTGCAGGTTCATGTCCGACATTTTGTCCTAAACATCCACAGTGTGTCTCCATCAGTGTAAAAAGAGAGAGAGAAAAAAACAGGCCTTTAACATCCCAGAGTACACACTCACACTCACACACACACTCACACACTCACACTCACACACACTCACACACACACCCCGCGATACACACTGTATTATCACAGGTCACGGTATTATCGCAATATTGTTCGAATCTTTTTTCTCAAAATGTTATTTTTATTTAGATTTTTTTTTTACATGACAATATTGTATTTGACTGAAATAAAATATATAGACCCGTTTAATTTAAATGTATAAACAAACCCAACATAAATAAATGAAATGATAAATAAACACCCTGAAATTGGAAAGTAAATAACGAAAGTGAAAGTATAAATAACCCCTAAAACCTGAACTAAATGAAATGAACTGATAATTAAGACCTCGCGAATAAATTGATCATCAGTAACCCTGAATTAAATGCTCTATTTAAATTAA
Source organism: Pangasius krempfi (assembly GCA_037576825.1). NCBI lineage: Eukaryota > Metazoa > Chordata > Actinopteri > Siluriformes > Pangasiidae > Pangasius > Pangasius krempfi. Next base: position 22,447,666 of record CM074977.1, read on the forward strand.
ATTAAATAAAACCCTAAAGATGCAATGATAATTAAAACCCTAAATAATTTAAATAAAATGTCAATTATTAACCCTAAATGAATTAAACAATTCACAATAATAAAAAAAAACCCTGAATTTAAACCACAATTGCTTTCAAATTCACACCGCTGTTAAAATGGCAGGTTTATGTGAAGTAAAAGAATGACACTAAGATAAATCATGCCAGATCTTTTCCCACCTTTAATGTGCAGTTGCAAAGTATACGAATAAAGTGAAAAACAATCAGAAAAATTTTAGGGACAAATAGGAACAAATAAAAAACTTACAATAACCTGGTTGCATAAGTGTTCACACCCTTAAACGAATATTTTGTTGAAGCACCTTTTGATTATATTACACCACTCTGTTGTTTTTTGGCTAAGAGTCTGTCAGCATGTCACAACCTGACTTGGTAATATTTTCCCACTCTTTCTTCCAAAAACATTTAGAGAGATCAGATTGTGAGGGCATCTCCTGTGCACAGGCCGCTTCAGGTCACCCCACCGACTTTTAATTCAGGTCTGGGCTCAGACTCGGCCATTCAACAACATTGATCTTCTTTTGGTTAAGCCATCCCTTTGTTGATTTGGATTTATGCTTTGGGTCGTTGTCATGCTAAAAGAGGAAATTCCTTTTCAACTTCAGCTTACTAGCAGATGCCCGAAGGTTTTGCACTAAAATCGACTGGTATTTATAGCTAGTCATCATTCCCTCCACCTTGATAAAAGCCCCAGTTCTGGCTGAAGAAAAGCAGCTCTAAAGCATGATGCTGCCGCCACCATGCTTCACCGTGGGCCTGGTGTTACTTTGTTGATGTTTGTTTGGAATTATGGAATTAATAAACCTTTTGGAATTGATCTCATCAGATCGTGAGACATTTTGCCACATGTTTTGGGATGATTTAGTTGGATGTTTTTTGTGAGAAAGGGCTTCTGTCTCGCCACCCTACCCCATAGCCCAGACGTGAAGAATATGAGAAATTGTTGTCCCATGCGTGTAATCAGTACTCGTCAGATATTCCTGCAGCTCCTTTAATGTTGCTGTAGGTCTCTTGGCAGCCTCCCTTTTGTTTGTCTTGTCCTTTTCTAAGTTTCGGAGGGACGTCCTGCTCTTGGTGATGTCACTGTGGTGCTCGATTTTCTCCACTTGTTGTTGTTGATGGTCTTCACAGTGTTCCATGGTACATCTAATGTTTTGGAAATTCTTTTATACTCGTCTCCTGATTGATTCCTTTCGACAGTGGAACCCTGTACAGGCTTTGTAAGCTCTCTGCAGACCATGGCTTCAGACGTCAGATGAAACCAAGAAGATGAGAAGAAAATCACAGAAACAGCTGGCCTTTATTTGGGGTTAATCAGAATAAGCTCAGTGATGACAGCTGTAAAATAATTAGTTCTGAACATGAGACTGAATGTGATTCGTTCGTTCTGAACACAGCCACATCCCCAATTATTAAAGGGTGTGCACACTTATGCAACCAGGTTGCTGTAACAGGTTGTTTTTATTTTTCCCTTTAATGCGTCTAATTGTTTTTCACTTAATTTTTATATGGTGTAATTTCACATTGAGGGTGGAAAAAGTTCTGACATGATTTATCTTGGTTTCCCTTTTTTTTTTAAATCACAAAAACACAAAAACCCGCCATATTCACAGGGTGTGTAGACTTTTTATATCCAGTGTGTGTGTGTGTGTGTTTAATGTTTTATAATTCAGTATATTATATAAACACTAAATATCATGACTGATATTTTTTTTAAATAGTAATTGTTTGTTTGTGTGATTTTAAATGTCACATGACTAAATTGAATGAATTAATTTAGAAAGAAAAAACTTCATAGATCAGATAAATTAAAATCATCTTGTGTGACGCTGGTATGAGTTTAAATCCCAAAATATACAAACTAAACTAACGTTACGATATTCGTTCGTGTCCATGATGATAACAGTGATGACTGTTGCTGCCCAGCATATAAATGATAATCAGCACATCCCTGTTAATGCATTAATGCTGTTTATCAGAGTATAGTTTAGTTTTATAGTACAGTTTATTACTCCGAGTAACCCTGGTGTTGTTTTTCTTTTGTGGTGTGTTTATGAGTAATATAACACTGAACTCAAATAAAATAAGATGTGAAATTATGGACTTCTGTAGATGTTTAAACTCATTTTTTTTTAATTAAAGTTTTTTTAAACAATATATTGTATCGCGAACATTTACTGAAGTATCGTTACGTGATGTATTAATCGATGATCACTGGACGATAATGAAGCGCCCCGCCGTCTCGCACTTCTGTTGGTCATCCCCACACCTCTTCACTTCTCATTACGCATACATTCAGACACATCTCAGCTTTGCCCCACCCACTTCTGGCATTTGCTCTGCCCCATTGGCAAGCTACAGGTGAGCTAAAGTGCCGCCTCGGGACCGGGTTAATTCACACGTTCTGAGCACGGCGTGTTAATTACAGCATGTTAATTACACTCCACTCACCTGGGTCATAGCTATCTAATTAACATCACTCAGAGAGAGAGAGAGAGAGAGAGAGAGAGAGGGAAGGAAAGAGAAACAGACAGTTTAAACACACATCGTTAATGTCACTCTGGTGTGTGTTTGTGTTTCTTCAGCGTGAAGATTTTGTGTGCAGATCCATCAACGCTGATCCTCAGACCCAGAACCTGTGTGGAGAACCTCAGCGTGACTTCACCTTGGCTTTCAGCAGTGAGTGATATGGGAACACTAAATGCTTTCAGATTAACACGTGAAACCTTTACGTCTTTCACAATGAAGGAGAACCTAATGTTGCCCCGGAGGCTGCGCTACACTAGCGGTTCATTAGCACATTAGCAGCAGTAGCAGTTAAAATTGAAAGTGGCTGATGTTATAAAGGCCGTTGCCCATTCCGAGCAATCGGCAGCCTCGAATTAAACTCATGTTCAGAAGCAGGACATCGGCGTGTTGCTCGGTCAGTAACTGTAATAAACATGACGTGTGTGTTTGTGTTCAGATTTCTCTCTCAGTGGTGTGATAACCGATGGCCCAGAATGTCTACGACTAATAACATAGCACAGGCCAGGAAACTGGTGGAGCAGCTGAGGATCGAGGCAGGCATTGAGCGTATCAAGGTACACACACACACACACACACACACACACACACACACACAAATAAACTGTTCTGCTGGAACGTGTGTAATGTGTGGAGACGTATTCTTTATGCACATTACAGTTTAACACTGTGTTCCCTCACAAATCTTGATTTTGCTGTAAGGGTTCTAGAATGATCAGGTAGAAGGTTCAAGAAGTCTTGGCAGGAAGGTTCTAGAATCTTCTGTGCAAACCTTCTGATGGCTGTAAGGGTTCTAGAATGATCAGAGCAAATCCCCAGTGCAGAGGGCTCTGAATGTTCTAGAGTCCTCAGCTAGAAGGTTCAAGAAGTCTTGGCGGAAAGGTTCTAGAATCCCCAGTGTGAACCTTTGGATGGATATAAGGGTTCTAGAATGACAAAGCAAAAAGCTACAAATCTCCGCTGCAGAGGTTCCTGAATAGTCCGGGCGTTGAAGGTTCTGGAATCCCCTCCTGTCGCCGTGTCGCTCGCTAGTGTGAAGGTGTTGTTATAGAGTTTAAGGAGTGGCCATTTTAAAGAAGCCTTGTGCTTCTGAAATTGAATTATTTCGTCTGCATTACTGAGATTAATAAATCTAATCCAGAGAGCAAAGTAGGCTAGTTAGTTAGGCGGTAATAGCCAGGACTGGACTGGTTGTCATGGTTACATTGTTTCTCTCTCTCTCTCTCTCTCTCTCTCTCAGGTGTCTAAGGCGGCCGCTGATCTGATGAGTTACTGTGAGCAGCACGCACGCAGCGACGCCCTCCTGGTGGGCGTGCCCACTTCCGAAAACCCCTTTAAAGATAAAAAACCCTGCATTCTCCTATAACCTCTCTCTCTCTTTCTCTTTCTTTCTCTCTCTTTCTCATCCATCCGTCATTCTCTTTATCTCTCTGTCCATCCTTTCTGCTTTATTCCTTATTATTCCTTTATTCCCTACGCTACACTACTTAGAATAACGTGCAGTGAAGAGGAGAATAAAACACCCGTCTCACTCCTCACTGAGAACGAGGGATGAGTGTGTGTATGATGAATGAGAGATGGGGAAGAAAGGGATGAAAAGAAATAGAGGAAAATAGAGATCCGTACAGGTCAACACCAGTCTGGCTGTGTCCCAATCCACATCCTGTCCCCTACATAGTGCACTGCTTTTGCCACTTTTGTGCACTCATTCAGTCCCACAATGCACTGCAGCACGGTTGCATCCAGATGACGTTCTAAGCATGATGCAGTGAGTAGGGAGTAGGATGTAGGGAGCGTGGTGCAGTTTGTGACGCAGCCAGGCCTACAGGTTCTCAGTATGTTCCACTTTTTCTTTTTTTCTACTCATTTTATTTTCCGGAGAACGTACCTGCGTGAAGTTTTATACACACCCTCGCAGAGTGTTGTGGAACATCTGAGTAATAATTCAGCATGTGGAGAACCGCAGTGCACCAGTGAGGGTTCTGCAGTACAGAGGTACCGGTTCTAACCTACCTCACCGTCAGGTCTCTAACTCCAGTAAAAGTCCATCTGGATCTCTGATTGTAAAGTACACGCAGAACCCATGAGCCCCGTGTATAAACTTTGTTTAGAACAGCGGTGTGTGTGTGTGTGTGTGTGTGTGTGTGTGTGTCCGACTCTTTAACGCTAGCTGTTTGTTGCGCTTTTCTTTCGCTGTACAGTGTTTGATAAACGGAGGCGCGGTTCTCCTGTGTTCTCTCTTCCTGTGATCTTTATTTCCTGTCCTGTTCTTCCTCACTTCCTCCTCCATACATTGTGTTCCAGGTTACTCTCATTACTCAACGTGTGCGCGTGTGTGTGTGTGCAGGTGCGTGTGCGTGAGTGTGTGTGTGTGCAGGTGCGTGTGCGCGTGTGTGTGTGTGTGCAATCCATCGGTCTGTTTTTAGTTTTTATTCAGATGATGAATTTGAGCAGACTGTAGAATTCTGGATGGGATGCTGTAATCTCCAGTGTTACAGGTCTGAACTCCACACCACCTGCTCTAGAGTTTTCAGGATGGTTCTAAGATTTTACAGTCCTCTCCAAAAAGGATGTAGATTCTTTTGTGCAAAGGTTCTATAATTCGTGACATGAAGGTTCCTAAACTCTTAGGTGCACCCGTTCCAGAAACCTCAGCAAAGTTTTAGAACTTTAGAATTTTGAGCAGACATTCTAGATGTCTTCAATGTTCTAGACTCCTCAAATGAAGAGTCCTCAGTGCAGAGGGTGTAGAATTTATTTTGTGCATGGAGGTTTTAGACTACAGTAAGGAGCTTTTAGAACCTTCAGTGCAAATAATAAGGGTTCTAGAATCCTCAGCACAAAGGTTACAATTCCGGGGCAGAGGTACCTGAATACTCAGGGCTATGAAGCTTCTAGAATTATCAGCTCAAAAGGTTTAGATTCTAGAATCCACATTGTGAATCTGCTGTTGCCTATCGGGGTTCTAGAATCAGTGCAAAGGTTACATTTCCCCAGTGCAGAGGCTCTGAATTTTCTAGAATCCTCAGTGCAGTGGCTGTTAGGGTTCTAGAATCATGATCGCAAGAAATGTTACAAATGCCCAGTGCAGATGTTCCTGAGTACTTAGGGCTCTAAAGGTTCTAGAATCCTCAGCTTGAAAAGTTCAGGACCTCTTCAAGAAGGGTCTAGTCTCCTTGGTGCAGTGGACGGATTGTAGAATATGAAGGTTCTAGAATCCTCAGTGTGAAGGTTCTAGAGTGCTCAGAATAATAATTCTGGGTTACTACACCTGCTTGATTGTTTAAAATGAAAAAGTGTGTGTGTGTGTGTGTGTGTGTGTGTGTGTGTGTGTGTGTGTGTGTGTGTGTGTGTGTGTGTGTGTTCCAGTCTCTATGGGCCGTGTCATAAACCACTTCACTCTTGTAGTGAACAGCACTAACACAGCTCCTGCTCACTTCCTGTGGCTGTGTCCCAAACCACAACACTCCCATAGTCACCGCACTACACCATCATTAGCAAGTGGTGCTAACTACACATTTACGAGCCATAGCGAGGGTTTCCATGACAACCGGTCACAGCCCATAAAAAGGGAACAGTAAAGTGGTTTGGGACACAGCCTATAGATAAAGGGGTGGGAGGGAATGTGTATTCCAGCTTTGTCCCAATTCTGTTTCTATCTTGCGCACCCTATCTTGTGGACCTTGCCACAAGGTGTGTCAGACTGCAGCAATGCACCCTGGGTAACTGGTGCTCTTACAGTGATGTACTGATCTTCACTCGGGCTGATGAAGTAACCAAGGGGAAAAAAAATTGGAACAGGGCCCATGTGATCGATCCATACTTTCAGCAGAACAGCAGTTGATGGAAACACACAACAGTTTACTGACGTGTGTGTGTGTGTGTGTGTGTGTGTGTGTGAGATATTAATCGAACCCCAGTTTAACAAAATGGCCGTTCAAGGTGACAAGCTCATGCAGAAGAAAAAAAAATGTTCAAGTGCCAAATTTCAGTGATTTTTTTTACAGGACCAAACAGAATATTGGGACCGAATGTGAACTGTGTGTCTCTGTGTGTGTGTGTGTGTGTGTGTGTGTGTGTGTGTGTGTGTGTGTGTGTGTGTGTGTGTGCTGATAATCAGGTAGGATACATTGTGATATTTTGCGTGTTTATAAGGGAAACCTGCTGTGTTTGTAACGCAGGCCTGGGAGGGTGCCTAGGCAGGGAGCATGAAGGGTGTAAAGAATGAAGCTGTGTTCCGAGACCTGACTGCTGATCCCACATTTTTAGGCGGGGCACTGAATAACATGATTGGTTAAAAGTGTTACATCACTTCCTGTTTGACGTTCCAGTATTTTTGCAAACAAGTGACTAGATCTTTAAACAAATAACTCTGAATACAGTTATAAAAGTGAGCAGCTCTGACTGATCAGTTATGGTGTGAAAGTAATGGCACCCTCATCACAAATGTTAATAAAACCAGCGAAGGGGCATCCTCGTTATCTCCCGATAGAAAGATTTAACAGACAAGAAGAAGGAATAAAACTGCACAGTCGTTCTGCGGTTTAGACAATAAAGTAGAAATAGAAATGCAAGCCCGGAGACTCGAGCGTGAAAGCGTACGTCCTTATTTTTGGACAATTTTAAGGAATGTGTGTTCACAATAATCACTAGTCTTAAGTATTTAAATATGTGCCAACTCTCTCTCTCTGTGTGTGTGTGTGTGTGTGTGTGTGTGTGTGTTGGGGGGGTGTGGACGAGAGAGAGAGCAACTGATTTCTGCAAAAATCCCAGACTGTGGATTTTCAGTGCCAAGTTTCACTAACAGTTCATTTCACTGAGCTACGACGATGCCGGTGTGTGTGTGAGGGAGGGAGGGAGAGAGAGAGAGATATCCACTTCCATCCATCACTCTGTGTTCTCTTCCCTCTGTGCATCCTTTCTGCCTCGATTATGAAGATATCTCTATTTTTTGTAACTGTTTCTCTCGGATGTGCCATAAATCATGTTTTCTTGCACACTGTTAATATTTTGTGGATTTAAAAAGTTGCTGTTTGAAATCGAGAAGAAAAAGAATATTAAAGAAGTAGAAGTAAATAAAGATGAATAATGTCACTCAGCGCTGCTCGGCTCTTTGTCACTTTATTGCTCTTATTCTACATTTATAAATATGAACATTGTGAGTGAAGTAATTTTTTCAGGATTCTGCATGTTTATTTTGTGTGATCGATTACTATTTATTTATTTATTTATTTTTTACTTAACCGTGCAGCAGTTTGTCCACAGGGAGGCGCCGTGTCACACTGAGCCACGCTGCACTTTAACACACACTGGAATGTCACTTCAGCCCAATCGTTAATGAAGCACTTAATTAAAACAAATACACAATGACGTCATCACCGAGCACTTTATGATGATTCAGCAGCAAATTTACACAGACTACAGTCCGTCATGCAGCAGTGTGTATGTGTATGTGTCAGTCAGTCAGTCAGTCAGGTGTCGGTGTCGGTGGAGTCAGAGGCGTCGCTCAGGTGTGTTTGTTTCTTGCGGATGTTCCAGTGTAAACACTCTGCTAAACTCTCAAACCAATCGTACACCAGCCCGTGACAGCACAGAGACGGAAGCGGGTAACACGACGTAGTGATCTTAATGCTGCACACAGAGAAAGACAGAGGGAGGATTAATAATACGCACACACTCCTGTACCGTTGTGGTATTGCTCTAAACACACAGTAACCTGAAGTGACTTCCTGGTTATTTCTGCAGTAGTGTTTGATTTGGGACGCAGCCCATTAAGGGCTGAGGGAACAACTGCCTCACCTGTCTCCATGTTGGATTTCCTGTCTCTTCCTGCCATCGAAGGAAACCCATGCCGTGTTCCGAGCTTCTGGAGAGAGAGCGATCTAAACAGAGAGAGAGTGTGAAAGAGAGTTTATATTTATGAATAAACAGAAATCCTCCACCTGTCTCACTTTCTTTCTCACGCTCCTCCCCCCTTACTCACTCACATTTCACTCTCTCTCTCTCTCTCCTGTCTCACACGCCACTGTTTCACTGTCTTACTCACTCCCTGTGTCAAACTGTCTTACCGTCTCTACTGTTACTCTCTCACTCTCTCTCCCTCAGTCTCTCTCTCCCTCAGTCTCACTGTCCCTCTGTCTTTCTCTCCTGTGTATATAGGTTTCATGCATCCCTGTCTTACTCTCTCACACCGTCTCCCTTTTGTCTCACTCTCTCCTTTGTCTCACTCTCCTTCTGTCTCTTTTTCTTCCGTGGCACTCTGCACTCACTCTTCCATCACTCTCCTTTGTTTCTCGCTCTCACTCTCTCCCTTTTTCTGCCCCACATGTAACTGTCTCACTCTCTCCCCATCTCACTCTCTCCCCTGTCTCACCATGAGCTCAACCCCAGCCGGCACTACAATGGGTCTGAAGGAGAGGGAGTGAGGGCAGATGGGCGTGACCATGATGGCGGGGACGTTGGGATGGATCATGGACGCTCCTGCTGCTGCTGCGTACGCTGTGCTTCCTGTGGGCGTTGACACAATCACACCTACACACAGACGGGCGGAGTCATGGCATATAGGGAGAAAAAGAATCGCTTACACTAACGTCAAACTCGCACTAATAGGAATAAAGTATGCTGAAGTGGGTGTGTCCTAAACCACATGTCCCATTCAATAAATAGGTCACAAACACCATTTGGCCAGATGAACTTTGACCTCTGTATACTCACCGTCTCCCTGGACAGAGGTGATGAGACGTCCATCCAGGTACAGATCAACATTGGATAGGTAAGAGGAGGGACCTCGGTCCACCACAACCTCATTCAGCACCTGCACACACATGCTCTCATATAATTATGTCAATAAGTTTAATAAATATACACACAGAGACATCATATATACTGTGTGTGTGTGTGTCTAATTAAAACAGTGTGTCTTACTGCAACAGACTGGGTGTACACTACAGTGTAATTAACACTGAGTGATGAAAGGTATGTTATGTCTGTGGCATGGAGACAAGCCTTAGACTTTGGATAGAAGACGTGTGTGTGTGTGTGTTTGTGTGTTACCTGTAGTTGCAGTGTGACAGGGTTGGTGTGAGTGTGTGTAACACTGCCATTCTCCTGGTCCCTCTGAAGTGATCCTTTGAGCACCTTCACCTTCAGACGACTGCGCAACACAACAGCAGCGTTGCCTAGGCAACACGCACACACTTAACACCTTGTACTGTATCACAGAGATCCCCGTACAGGTCAGCATCACGTGACCGTAATTTAATGCAATATTGTTTCTGATCTGCTGGGTTCTAGAATGTAGAGTTTAGAACTCTTCGCTGCCACGCTAGAACATACTAGAACACACACACGGCCCCATTCTCTCACAGCCAACTCAGTGGAGACTTCTGCATACCTGCAAACACTTTGTCCACTTCAGTCTTATATGACTCGAACCTAAAGGGTGTGAGGAAGCCGAGCGAGCCGAGGTGGAAGGCCATGACGGGGGGGACACTGCCCTGTGCGCGCGCACACACACACACACACAGCATCTTTATTCCACTAACACAATACACAAGTAAACACCAGTATGAAGTTGTGTATCACATCAATGATGATGTCTTACCTGGAAGAGTGATGATGCGTACAGCAGTGTACCGTCTCCTCCCAGACACACTATCAGATCTATACAGTCTGAGATATCATCAAACCCTAAACACACACAAACACACACCCAGATTACAGGGGCAAATTCACACTGGTGAATGAAAATCTTAAATTAAAGTAATCAATTGTATTTAACAATGTGTTTATGAAGGACCTATGGAGAGTGTAGTGTACTATAGTATAGTGCAGTGTAGTGAGGTTTAGTGTACTATACACCGATCAGCCATAACATCAAAACCACATCAGTACCATTGATTATCTCATTACAGCGACACCTGTCAAAGGGTGGGATATATTCGGCAGCATGTGAACAGCCTATTCTCGAACTTGGTTGTGTTGGAAGCAGGGACAAATGGGCAAGGCCCCACCTACTAACTTACAGGACTTAAAGGATCTGCTGCTAATGTCTTGGTGCCAGATACCACAGCACACCTTCAGAGGTCTTGTGGA
>CM074977.1:22481218-22520590 GCA_037576825.1 Pangasius krempfi
CACACACACACACACACACACACACACACACACACACACACACACACACACACACACACACACACACACGTCAGAATGTCCAATGTTTTCGGTTTCCATCAAATTTAATCTCATACTAACTAATATTAATTAAGGTTCCTGTGGTTCCCTTAAGGCAGAACCGGCACCGTGTCAGTGGAAAAGGGGAACCTTGTGAGGATCCAGTACCTGGGATGGACGATGTCAGGCGGTCCGACTTCCTGTTTGATATCAGGGCACAGATGAGTGAAGGCCAGAGAGCCCTACACACACACACACACACACACACAAACAAACAAACAAATTATTACTGTAAGTGTTTTTGCTTCATTAGCTCATTACTCATTTATTAAGTACTGTGTGTGTGTTTACCTTTCTCTTTGTGTCACACACCTGATCAGTGGAAGGACTGGACTTCCTCACACAGATTTCCTCATCCACAACCTTATCTCACACACACACACACACACACACACACACACACACACACACACAAATAAATCGCTACACACTATAAACAGTAATACATGATTATGTTCATGATTAAACATCTGAATTACAAAAACAAGCATAAAAGCTCTCATGCCAGAGAAAAAACAAACAAGGGCCAAGTGAGTGTGGAAACTTTCGCAACTGACACTGCTGACAACTGTTAAGCTTCATAATACACAGGGGAGGGGAGTGTGTGTGTCAGACTGAGACAGACAGTGTGTGTCTCACTCACTCACACACAGACACACACACACACACACACACACACATAAGCCAACAGACAGAGAGGATGTGGTTATGGTGTCAGACGAGACAGCAGACGATGTTCCAGAAAAAGCCCACGGAGAAAATGGAGCCTGACACACACACACACACACACACACACACACACACACAGACAGACAAAGCCACAGCAGATCACACAGTTGTAAGTAGTTGTATGTCTTGCTAAGACGCTCTACAACACTTGGGAGGACAGAATGGTTTATTCTAGCTGTGTGATGACATCATCCAGCAGTGTTCTGGTATTTACAAAAAAAAAAAATATATATATATATATATATGAGTCCCCATGTCTCTCTGTTCGCTTTTTGACTTCCGTTCTCACTTTCACAGAAACTTTTCTAATCTTGTGTTGTGTGTGTGCGCGTAATGAAACCAGGCCGATGGTGGCAGTGAGACCCAACTGCACTGGTGACTCACAGCACCAGTGTGATGAAGTCAGACAAGTTTCCCCTGACACTGACTCAAACTGTGTGTGTGTGTGTGTGTGTGTGTGTTTCCCATCAGTGACTGGATTAATCAGTGATGTCACAGTCAGTCGTGTTAATGCTGTGTGTGTTTGTTATCAGATCATTCCAAAGACAGAAATAAACACACAAACAGACCGATTTTTGTGTGTGTGAGAGAGTGTGTGTGTGTGTGTGTGTGTTTGTGTGTGTGTGAGACGTCAGATGATTCTGCATTGACTCATCATTATTGTTTATTACACACACACACACACACACACACACACACACAGATAAAGAGAGACAGGCAGATGCACAAGGACAAACAGATAATCAGACGCAGACAGACAGGCAGACAGATAAGCAACAGGCTGATTCAGCGTTACTGTTTAGTACTCTCTCACACACACACACACACACGCGCGCGCGCGCACACACACACACACACGCACGCACACACACACGCGCCCTTCCTTAACCATTATGGCTATAACACACCACACACTCTGACTGTCAGTCCAGCTGCAGACGGTTTATTAGTTTGTGACCCTGCCATGACCAAGGAAGCGAACCATGTCTTTGTCTACAAACCTCCCCCCTCACACACACACACACACACACACACACACACACACACACGCCTGCTGGGAAAAAACACACACACAGACCACCTGCTGTGAAACTGGGTCAGCTGTGGTTTACAAAAACAACTCTACAGAACAAATGCAGAGTCAGACGTCTCTCTCTCTCTCTCACACACACACACACACACACACACACACACCTGTCGCCCCTACAAACCGATCCTGACCCTCAAGACAGTCAGGAAGAAGCATCACCATGACAACACATTTCACAGTAGGCTCTGCTGTCATGGTGTTTAAAAAAGATAAATGCAGAATATCGTGGTTATATCACACACACACACTGATTATCGAGTTTATTTAAGCAGAAATAATTCCCAGCTCTAAGAGCAGCGCATGTGACAGCGAGCTGTTCTCACCTGGTCCAGGGGCGTGTCTGATTGCAGGTGAAACTTCTTCTTCATCTGGTCGAGCACGGTGCTGAGTTTGTTCTCCTCGGCAGTGCCCTCGTAGCGGCGGCTCAGGTGCAGGTAGCGCGGCCAGCGGGCGGAGTCGAAGCCCCAGTGGCAGGTGCGCTTGTCAGGTGTGCGGTGCGAGTGCATGACGAAGTTCTGCGGCGAGAACAGCAGCTGGCACTCCACACACTGCACGCACGGTGCGTCCGGACGCACGTAGAACTGCGGCACGAACACGCCGCGACACTTCCCCAGGCACTGGTGCTCCACCTGGATGTAGAAAAGAATGTAAATGTGATACGGAATTTTTTGGATGTCCACTTCAACGCTAAATAAATAAAATAAATCCATGCTGCAGTTGTAAAGGAGACTATGATTTATTTTATTACTTACCTGGAAGCCGAACTGTCCGTTAACAGCTGAACCTTTCACCCCGGGCTGGGTGTGGTTTTGGGTGGAGCCAGGACGAAGCAGCGCATTGCACAGCCTCTGCGCGTCGGTCAGTGTGATGAGGCCGCAGGACGGGGCGTTGAAGGGCAGGATGCCCAACACTTTGAGGACGTGCAGCTGGTCAGCGTCACAGCGGGCGCAGTACACATACAGCTCGTCACACACGCCGTTAATCTGCTGCAGCGTGAAGTCTCGCAGCACCGAGTTCAAAACCTGCGGCAGACACAGACGCTTCTCTCCTCCCACAACGAAGCTGCAGATCGACTCGCCCTCCAGCACCGCGTGCGTCAGCTCCGTCGACCTGTCGCTCGGCACCAACAGAGGCCCCGCCCCCAGGATGGAGGGCGAAGGCAGGGGCGGGGCCATGGTCTGCGGCGAGCTGACATCGGCGCGTGCGGAGAAAGCGGCCGGTCCCCCGAGCGAGCTCCGGCTGCTCAGTGTGAACTGAGCCAGTGTGTGTTTGAGACCCGGACTCAGGTCCAAGGCTTTATCACACTCCACGTCCTCCTGCTTCACTCTGTGCGTCAGCTTCATCTCCGCCATCACGCGCTTCTTTATGGGCGCGTCCTCCGGTCTGTCCCTGCACACGCGCTTCAGCCCACACTGCAGAGTGCTCACGTTTCTAACCGGCACCGTCACGCTCGCCATGCTGTCTCGCACACTGTGACCTGTCTGCCTACACCTGTCTCACACCTCCACAGTCTTCCTGGTGGCTTGTCTCACTTTGAAAGACGTTCCGGCCTCAGGGCTGGCATGAGGACGGCGTTCCGCTTCCTGTCAAAACAAAACGATCACTGTAGCTAAGAGCTAAAAACAGTGCCATAATTATAATTTAATTGTGGAGTATTTATTATAGTCTCTCTCTTTCTCCTTATGCACATCTATCTTTCTCTGTCTCTCCTCATCCCTCTTTCTCTCTCCTTATCCATCTCCCCTCAACCTCATCTGTCTCTCTCTCTACTATTCCTCATCTGTCTGTCTGTGTCTCTCTCTCTCCTATTCCTCATCTGTCTGTGTCTCTCTCTCCTATTCCTCATCTGTCTGTGTCTCTCTCTCTACTATTCCTCATCTGTCTGTGTCTCTCTCTCTACTATTCCTCATCTGTCTGTCTGTGTCTCTCTCTCTACTATTCCTCATCTGTCTGTGTCTCTCTCTCTACTATTCCTCATCTGTCTGTGTCTCTCTCTCTCCTATTCCTCATCTGTCTGTGTCTCTCTCTCTCTCTCTCTACTATTCCTCATCTGTCTCTCTCTCTCTCTACTATTCCTCATCTGTCTCTCTCTACTATTCCTCATCTGTCTGTCTCTGTCTCGCTACTATTCCTCATCTGTCTGTCTCTCTCTCTCTCGCTACTATTCCTCATCTTTCTGTCTCTCTCTCTCTCGCTACTATTCCTCATCTTTCTGTCTCTCTCTCTCGCTACTATTCCTCATCTTTTTGTCTCTCTCTCTCGCTACTATTCCTCATCTTTCTGTCTCTCTCTCTCTACTATTCCTCATCTGTCTGTCTCTCTCTCTCTACTATTCCTCATCTGTCTGTCTCTCTCTCTCTCGCTACTATTCCTCATCTGTCTGTCTCTCTCTCTACTATTCCTCATCTGTCTCTCTTCTCTTCCTGAACTGTCTTCTCATCCTCATTTCTCTCTCTCTCTCACATCACCTGTCTCTCCTCATCTGTATCATATATCTAAATTATCTAAATAATATCTATACTATAAAATCTATAAAATAAAATACTATATTTAAATTCAGTTCAGTGAGCTTTATTGTCATGACCGTTACTGCAGTTAAATTACTACCAAAACACTTCAACTATTTAAACAAATAGCATAAAACACTTTCTCTCTCTTCATCCTCTCTCTCTCTCTCTGCCTGTAATAATATAATCAACACTTCCCTCTCATCCGTTTCTGACAAACTGAATAACTATTTAATCCCTGTTTACTGCACTTTTATACTTACAACCAAATCATCAACAACAGAAAAACAGAAAAATATGAAATTTGAAATAAACGACGCGTGTGAGAAAAATCTCACCGAGCCGCGACACATCTCCTCCGCAGAGAGCCCTAAAGCTGCGGCTCGTTTCTGCCTAGTTAGGGACACTACATGTCGCACTGAATAACGGCATCTGCGCCGTGTGTAGCGCGCTGCAGGCCGCCGTTTGAAACACAGCCATAATGCGCTAAACCCAGCTAGGAGAAACACACACACACACACGCGCGCGCGCGCGGACGCGGTGTTGTCCCGATGAAAAAAAAAAAAAAAGGTAAACATTAATAAATTACCTGTTAAATACGCGTGTGCTACCGGAAGCAGTCTGAGGGAGAGGCTAGGCTAGTTAGCTCGTCGGCTAACGAAGGTTCTGCTGATGTTATCGCCGCGCGAGCCTTCGCGAGAGAGGATAAAAAAATCGCCACAAAACGTCTCGTTTCTCGCATCAGGAAGGAAAATTGGATATTTATGAGAGAACACGAGAGAAAAACCAAAAATACAAACGTTAACGACACGCTTTCTGTCTAAGCATATTCTCACAGAAAGAACCTGAAGAGGATTTAAATGGACTTACCGTCTGTCTCTGTGTGTGTGTGTGTGTGTGTGTGTGTCTCTCTCTCTCTCTCTTTCTGTGTGTGTGTGTGTGTGTGTGTGTGTGTGTGTGTGTCTATCACTCTGTCTGGGTTTCTCTCGACAGCACGAGACGTGTAAACGTCACTTCACTGCGCTTCTACCCGTATTCCGCACAAACCCCGCCCTTCTGCGGTACGATTGGCTGCCAGGAATCTCTGCAAAATGGGCGCTAGCCAATCACAGTGCGGAGGACTCGGGGTGGGGGTGGGCTCTAAAACACAACGGATTTTTCCTTTGATCGACGCAGGGAAACAAGTTCAAGTTTCGAAATGATTTCCGCGGAGACATCGAGATCCAAGCTAGAGTTTAACCTTATTTACTTTCGTCAACATTTCCATAAAGTTATTTTAGTTATTATAGCTTTCAATTCTTTAGCTCAGTCTTTTCCACAAGAAAAGGAGGACAGTGAGAGAATCTCTGTCTCTGATTCACGCTAATTTGTTTTTAGATTTGCAGCAGATACAGTTCATTTGGGGGAAAAAAGTTCAGACTTATTTTGAAAACTTTTAGAATAAGCTGCAACAATACAGCTAATACCACTGTGACCTCTGACCTCTAAACTTTCCATGACTGAAAACCTGAGAGGTTTTAAAATGTACTTGAACACAAATGAATTCACTGTATTTTGCATATCCTGAGAGAAGAAATATCTATTTTTTAATTTTTACATATCTTTCTCTTGAAACATCTTCACCTGCATCCTCCATTTTAAAGCTGATCAGAAGCCACGCCCACGGCCACGCCCCCCAGCGCCCCTGAAATTATGGGATAGCATATTTGTTAGCATAGCGTTCTGGATTAGCAGAAAATTCAAACATTTTGGGGAAAACATCTTAAACATACAGTTGTAAAAGTAATGATGGGAAGCTGAACACACACACACACACACACACACACACACACAGAGTTCAAGTAATTAAAATAGTCAGAACACTGTTGCCAGGCAACAGAGAAACCTGAACACGGAGCATAATAAGCTAGCTAATGGCTGAGGAAAATATTTGGCTAGCGCATAACCAACCATTAAATACACAGTGAAAAGGTACAGTGACAGTGTACCTGTGTACAGACAGAACCATCCGAAACATCAACATTTACCTCAGATGTGTTGAATTACAAAAAAAAAAAAAAGACTTTATAACTAAAGTGATACTGTTTATTACACGCATTAACCGCTAACACAATTCATGTGGGCTTCTCACAAATACAGCGACACACAACTTAGTTTAAACATGATGTTAATGTAATACTGACTCAACCCTTTTCTTTTCATATAGTTAATATCCAATATGGAGCATGCCTGATATGAAGCAAAATTACTGTTACTACCAAAAATTGATTATTTTCCTGTAACAGAACATCCACAAATGTCTTTTTCCTCTTAGACTACAGCAATTGGCCAGTGATTACCTATTTTTAATCTATTAAAGCATTATCGTTTTTCGATTTAATATTGTAGAATGTTGATGAAACAAGTTAGTTCCTGTTGTCACTTATGTTATAGCAGCTATAAACAGTAGTTCTCTCACCAGTCTCTCTTTTTTCTCACACTTGAAGTTACTAAGACAAAAAAAAGCACAGCCTGTCATGTTACTGAGAAACCGCAAAGCCCAAACCCCTCCTGAAGATGACAGAAAACGTAGAGTTACAGCTTTATCTCTGACTGTTACAAAGCGCTGACACTGGAGACTCCGTCTGTACATGAATATAAATGTCTTCTTACTTCCGGAAGAAGGAAACTTCGCCATATCAACAATTACACACATTTATAAATCGGTTTATGTGGAGTGTCCACTGTACAAGTCCCTGTGAATGAGCTGTTACTATAGAAATGATAACACGCTACTAGAACATTATTCCAGAATAAACTGTATCCCTCCTCGGTGAGCTGCTGCTCAGTCAGTGTTAAAGTTCCTCAGCAGCCATTTGTCAGGCTGTATAGAGATGTTAAAGAGTCGGCGTGTATTCACACGCTCATTCAGTAACACCACACTGCATTCACACTCTGAAAGCTCACACAGTGATGGATGTGGCTCGAGGTGCTGTGTTTGTGTTTCACTTCAGTCCCAGGGCCTCCACCACACACACACACACACACACACACACACACACACACACACACACACACACACACACACACACACACTCTCTCTCTCTCTGTCTTAACACAACAGCAGTGAAAAGGAGCTTCACAGTGAAACACTGATTTCTGATTGTATACAGGGTTTGTCAGCTGGTCAGAGCGTACACCACAGTAACACCACATGCAGTGTGTGTGTGCACGCCATACTTCCTGCATTTCATTCAGTGTGTGAAGGATAGAGGCAGAAATTCGATACACACAGTTCAATTAGATGGCTCTCTGGAAGTCTAAATGCTCCCCTGAGAAATATTTTCTCTCTCTCTCACACATACACACACTTATTGTAGTTACATCAATGCTGAAAATAAAAGCTAATGGTGATGTGTGACATGATCAAGTTTGTGTTCATGTTTTATTGCACGTTTAATAAACATTTCTTTTTTTTTTTTTTTTAGAATAACAGAACAAACATGAACAAGTGTGACGTTTACTCTCAGTGTGCTGTCAGGTTTTCATGTCTCAGCACACACACACGCTTTTTTAAAGTTCACACACAGTGGACAGATTCACACTGACCTCTTGACCCCCATGTCTCCCACTGTGACCTCCTGACCCCTGCTGGTCTGTGCAGTCACATGACCTCAGCTCACAAGGGTCAAAGCTAAGGCACCATTTGTTAAGTCTGCAGTGTGTTTGTGTGTGTGCATCTGCATTTAGCTTTGGGTCTAACTCAGATGCAACCTGCAGAACCTGACTCTTTTTTTTTTTTTTTTTATGTTTGAAACTGAATAGCACTGGATTAGGAGTGAAGTGCTCCTAATATATCTAATCAATAGCTTCCTATTGGGTATCTTATTAGTGCACTAGATTGTGTGACACTAAGTGAGACAGCGAGTCTTACAGTCCAGTGTGTGTGTGTATTATATGGTATTGAATGTTCAGTTTTTATGGTTTGACATGGAAGCAACATCAAAACATCGTCTGATTCTTTTCTGGCAAAAAAATAAAACTAAAAAAATCCTGATTTATTTAAACATTTAAATTGGGCAGGGCTTAGGAGGCAGATAAACAGTAAATAGAGCTGAACTCTGCTTTTATAGGTTGATGTAAACGTAAATAATTTCTAACCCGATCTTTGAACTTCATTTACATATTCAACACATTAACCCCCTTGACTCCGCCACTTCTCTGTCCTGAAGATGTCAGGAAACTTAAAGTTACAGCTTCACCTCTGTTACAAAGTGTTGACACTGGACACTCCTTCCATACATGTTAAATAAATTACAGAAAGTTCACCACATCAACGATTATTTTACATTTGTTTATGTGGAGCGTCCGCTATACAAGTCCCTGTGAATCAGCTGTTACTATAGAAACACTAACGTATTAGAATGAGAACATTAATATAAACCTGTGATTTGCAGCTGCACTACTGTCAGAGCTGCTGTTATAGAAAATGAATCAACACCTTCTGAACAATACAATCCAGAATTCAACAGCGTTGTGAAATGGTGTAATAGGAGTGCAATAACAGTGTAATAAGTCTTTGATCATCACTATTATCCCAAGTGTTTTTATTTAAAACTGATTTTTTTTCCGTTTAACAGCTTCATCAGAGAAACAGAAATAATAACATCGATAATAATAATAAAAAAAAATAACAGGAATAAGAACAGTGGAATTGCATTAGTGTTTCATTTCATCTAAAACAGAGGAGGGAATGCCAGAGCTCTTACACACACACACACACACACACACACACACGCACAAGGTATACAGAATGAGAGCAGTATGTAGCATGTAGTGTGTGAGGAACGCATAATGAACTGTAAAGGAGGTACTTGTTAATGAGCTCCAATAGATGCTGTGTATGTATGTGTGTGTGTGTGTGTGTGTGTGTGTGTGTGTGTGTGTGTGTGTGTGTGTGTGTGTATACACACGTAGTGTATAATTTAGTCATTTTTTTCCCAAGGTCCAGTAGGAGACAGCCAGAGCAAGGCAGACCGGGAGAGATAGTGAGATAGATAGTGTGAGGAGCGAATCTATGGAATAAAAAAAACAGATTTGGCAAAAACAATGGTAGCTCCGCACACACGTACAGTCCTCATCTGTCTCGGATGTTGAATGAGTGTGTGAGCACATACACTCTCCTTACACACACTCCTCTGCTGACATCAGCAGTGGGTTGATGTACTCGAAGCCTTCAAACTCCGACTGGTCAATCTTCCTCACCACGTCACTGCAACACACACACACACACACACACACACACACACACACACACACACACACACACACACACACAGAGATTAGATCGGGGGAGTGATGCGTTTAGTGTTGTTGTACAGGGGATGATGTCACTCTGGGGCTGGAGCAACACATCAGTGTTCTCATGCTTCTTGTCTTCTTCTTCAAAAAAAAAAACAGGAGGCACTTCTTATACTCTCCACCAAGGGACAGACACACAAAGACACTCACTCATCGTCGGGGGTGAGCTGGATGGGCTCGTTGGTGAACTGTGCATCAAAGTTATCAAGTCCAAATTCGCCTGAGATGTTGGGCTTAAAGGGAGGAACCACCTGCTTCTGTTCCATCTGTGACACACACACACACACACACACACACACACACACACACACACACACAGACAGACATTACAGTCATCAGTTTCAAATAATGACTCGTCTGTCTGCAGTCTAGATAAATTAATCAGACAGACAGATAATCTAGGGCAAAGACAAACAGCCAAGAGTAGAGACAGACAGACCAACCGACCACAGACGGGGCAGACAGACAGGGGCAGACAGACAGGGGCAGACAGACAGGCAGACAGACAGGCAGACAGACAGGCAGACAGACAGGCAGACAGACAGACAGGCACAGAGACAGAGTGACTCACCAGCTCCCAGTCTACATTACGGAAGAAAGGATGAGTCGTAATGTCAGCAAAACCTGTCTGAGGATGACAACCCAGACGCTCCTTAGGGTCCTGAGACATAGACAGATGGACAGACAGGAAGAGTGAGACAGCTGAAATGATTAGCAGTCCAATTACTTTGTGAACTGATGGTGACACTGTAACATGGTGTTGCATGTTTGGACTAGAAGTACTAAACCCCCAGAGTTAACTCTGTAATAAAATACTGGATTTTTAGCCTATTTTACATAATTCACAACCTTCTTTGCCAAAATAATCCTAGGGCTGATTGGCTAAGCAACCGTAATTATGCTGTCATTTGTAAACAATATGCCTGCCATCTGCCAGTAAGTTTTGGATCGTCATAAAAATTGATAGTTTGGATATGTTCATCACTAGGGGGGGCACTGTGACAGTCAAACAACCGCTTGTCAGGTAGTGTTAAATGAGCCAATCTGCAATCGGGAAGCATTTAACAGGATTAGCAAAGAACTCATCACAAAAATATATTTTATTAGCAGTAGTATTACAAGGAACTAAATGTGTGTATGTGTGTGTGTGTATGCGCTTTGTATATATGTTTACCTTGTTGAGGAAACCCTTCAGTACACTGGCTGCTTTCACTGACAAAGACCTGGGGATCCTGATCTGCTTCTCCAAGATTACTGACACAACACACACACAATCAAAGCATTAACACATTTACATACAGTCATATTTCTTTTCTACTGAACTATTTATCCACGTGGCTGTTTGTGTGACCGTGTAATTCTCAGATTCTGTGTGTGTTTTACCCTGGAATAAATAATCCTCTGTGTTCTGGTCTGGATTGTCAGAGCTGCCCACAATGTCGAACGGAGACCTGCCTGCCATCATCTCGAACATCAGCACCCCCAACGCCCACCAGTCCACACTGAACCCTTCACATATACACAGTATACAGTAACACTATAGGCAATTAGTGTACACGCTATATTGTTATATAGCACTCACATGTGTGTGCGCGCGTCTTGCGAGTAAATGCTTTAAAACATAAATATCTTGTATGAAAAGAGTGTGTGTGTGTATGTGCGTGTGTGTGTGTGTGTGTGTGTGTGTGTGTGTATACCGTAGTCCTCTCCTCTCAGGATTTCAGGAGCAATATAGTTCGGGGTGCCACAGAATGTGCTGGTGGTGTCTCCAGGCCTCAGACCCTCCTAACACACACACACACACACACACACACACACACACACACACACACACCCAGTAAGAAGTATTAAGTCACCTTGTAGATGTTCAGTTAGAGACTAACGGTAATCATTTCCTTTTACCTCTCTCTGTCTGTCTCTCTCACTCACACACACACACACACACACACACACACACACACACACACACACACACACGAACACACCTTGCACATGCCGTAGTCAGTGAGTTTGATGTGCCCCTCAGACTCCAGCAAGACATTGTCCAGTTTCAGGTCTCTGTAGATGATGCCTCGCTCGTGCAGGTAGTTCAGAGCCAGACTGATCTCAGCTGAGTAGAACCTGACACACACATGCGCATGCAATTTAGCTCAGCCACATACTAACATATGTTTGCAGTGCGTAACGTCATTTAATTCCTGTGTATAAGGAGCCAAGGCCACTAACTGAAATTCTATTCATGTTTAAGCATTCATGATTTTCACCTCCTACTTCCTGCTGAAGCACCAACATCATGCCAACCCACACCCTTAGGATTATAACAGTACTGTATCCTCTGAGTGTGGATAGCACAAAGGTGATCAGCTAACACACCTGATACAGACCTATCTCGTCTTCTAGTCAGTAGTGTAGAGCGCACTTGTTCCCTACCTGGCATGTTCTTCTGGAAGCTTTCTCTGTCGCTGCATGTGGAACATCAGGTCTCCTCCGTTCACATACTCAATCACGAAGAAGAGTCTGTACATACACACACACACACACACACACACACACACACACACACACACACACACACACACAGAGTATCAACTGTGGGCATGTCCTAGATCACACACCCTATTATATAGGCCACACAAACACATTCCATTGTGGAAAAGTGTGTATGAGTGTGTGTGAGTATGTGTGTGTTTGTCTGACCTGCTCTCTGTCTGGAAGCAGGAGTGAAGGCCCACCAGAAACGGGTGATTGGAGGCCTGTTCAAACACGTGCTTCTCTGTCTGGACCCAGTCTATGTCCTGTACATGTACATGTACGTGCACACACACACACACGCACGCGCACACACACAGAGAAAGACAGAGAATTAACACACAAACACTGTGAATCTGATATTGTACACGATGTTAACAAGCCATGTTTGTATGGGGTATTAATAACCACGCTCATTTATGAAGTGTTAATTACCTCATCGTCATTAACGAGCTCCTTCTTGACGACCTTCATGGCGTAGATGCGCTCAGTCTTTTTGAGGCGCACGAGCAGCACTTTAGCGTAGCTCCCTCGCCCAATTACCCTGAGCAAGTCGAAATCTGACAGCCCCAGACTGGAGGGGGCTTTACCTGGGTCCCTGCTGCTCACCGCCTGCACCCGTGCACACACACAGTCCTGTGTTACTATTTTTTGTGAGTATTCTCATTAACTGCATTGAGTTGTAATCATATTTCCCCACAACATTAACACTTTCCACCATCTCTCCCTCACACACACACACGGTTATATCATTGTTGAGCACTGACCTCATGCTCCTCTCCAATGTGGTTGATGCTCTCACTGGAGTTCTTATGAGGGAGAACTGAACAAAAGAGAAAGTGAACATTAGACCCTCAGCAATGTGAAATGAGACACAGCCAGACTGGAGACAGCTCTCAAATGTGTAATCACACACACAGGCACACACAATAATGCAGACGCTCCATCTGATGAGTACAGATCACAGCATACCACAGGGTTCCAATCAGTAACCTAATGGACCAAATCAGAATGTTGTGTTTCCAGGAAAGTGTTAATTACCTGGCTCCGGGTGTTCAGATGGGTGTGGCACCTGATCCACTCGCTCTAGTACCGGCTCCTGCTCAATACACACACAACAATTAACACTCACTTAACATCACTGTTACACCATTGTTGTTATTAAAGTGATGCCGCTGTCTGTGTAAATAATATAACTGCATGTATTATTATGATTTAGGCCTCATCATAACACAGAGACAGCGCTGGTTAAAGTGGTGAATGTCGTACTACTGGCCTCTGATCAGGGTTGTGTCTCCTTGCTTGTGTCCTTAGTGCAGCTTTTGATACCCCTGATCATACCATTCTCCTTCATAAACTAGAAAATGTTGTTGGCATTAAGGGAACGGCCCTTTCCTGGCTCAGGTCTTATTTGACTGATCGTTATCAGTTTGTAGAGGTAAATAGTGACTTCTTTATGCGTTCTAAGGTAAAGTCTGGTGTTCGGCAAGGTTCTGTTTTAGGCCCACTGCTCTTTTCTTTATATAATGCTACCTCTGGGCAAAATTATTCGTAGACATGGTATCAGCTTCTACTGTTATGCTGATCACACACAGTTGTACGTTTCAGCAAAGCTTTGAAGATTGACCTTTTAACATATAAAGCCTACAATGATATAACAGTATATAACCTATAATGGTCTCGTGCCACAGCACCTGAGCAAACTTTTGGTCTTTTATGATCCACCACACCTACTTCGATCAAAAGATGCAGGCTATTTGTTGGTACCTTGAATAGTGAAGGCTACAGCAAGGGGAAGAGCTTTCTCTTACAAAGCCCCAGTTATGGAACAGCCTTCCAATTCGTGTTTGGGACTCAAACACAGTCTCAGAGTTGTGTCCTTAAAGTCTAGGCTGAAAACATATTTGTTTAGTCTAGCTTTTTGTGAATAGCTTTTTTTAAAGGAGCAGATCTGGAGGGTTCACGGGCAGAGTGTTGTGGTGAACTGGGATGTTTGGATGCTGCTGCTGAGAATGGACCTACATAGACAGCCTGAAGATCACTGAGATTACTGTGGATGGTACCACATAAAAACCGTGAAGATGGCTTTGGACCACAATTCATATGAACAGTTATGCTATGATGGCGTACGTCTTCAATGGCTATGATAGCTTTAGAACTGCAATTGCCATAAATTGCACTCAAGTCTCCATCAGTGAACAGTGGATACCTTCAACAAAAAGACTTCATTTGAAAACTGTAACTAATTTCCTGGTTACACAATTGCACTATTTGACCATGTAGTACACAGTTAGACTCCATAGATTATTGGATTGGAATGGATTTATTGGATTGAATAGATTTAGTCATAATTGCACTATCCAGTGTCACCCAGATGAGGATGGGTTCCCTTTTGAGTCTGGTTCCTCTTAAGGTTTTGTCCTCATATCGTCTCCGAGAGTTTTTCCTTGCCACGGCTGCCTCTAACTTGCTTGTTAGGAATAAATTCATACATTTAAAATTTATATCTTAAATGTATTTATTTCTGTAAAGCTGCTTTGTGACAATGTCCATTTTTAAAAGTGCAAAAAATATACAAATAAAATTGAATTGAATTAACTAACACTTGTAATGAACACTTTACATGTACAATATACCTGTTCTGAAAGGCCCCTGAGCCTACAACACCACTAAGCAAGCAACATGAAGACCAAGGAACTCTTCAAACAGGTGAGAGACAAAGTTGTGGAGCAGTATAGATAAGGTTTGGGTTATTTAAAAAAAAAAAATAAAAATAAAAAAATCCCAAACTTTGAACATCTCACAGAGCACCAATAAATCCATTATAACAAAATGAAAAGAATATGGCACCACTACAAACCTAAAAAGAAGGCCATCCACCAAAACTCAGTGACCACGCAAGGAGATCACTAATTAGAGATTCAATAAAGACACCAAGGATAACACTGAAGGAGCTGCAAAGATTCACAGCGGAGATGGGAGTATCCGTCCATAGGACCACTTTAAGCCGTACACTCCACAGAGCAGGGCCAGAAAAAAGTCATTGCTTAAAGAAATGAAACAGGAATACACATTTGGAGATCACCAACCAGCATGTGGAAGACTCCCCAAACACATGGAAGAAGGTTCTCTGGTCAGATG
Source organism: Pangasius krempfi (assembly GCA_037576825.1). Taxonomy (NCBI): domain Eukaryota; kingdom Metazoa; phylum Chordata; class Actinopteri; order Siluriformes; family Pangasiidae; genus Pangasius; species Pangasius krempfi. The sequence continues at coordinate 22,496,654 of CM074977.1, forward strand.
AGACTAAAATTGAACTTTTTAGCCATGGGAAATGCTATGTGTGGCGCAATCCCAACACTTCCCCTCACCCTGAGAAGACCATTCCGACAATGAAGCACGGTGGTGGCAGCATCAAGCTTTGGGGATGCTTTTCTTCGGCAGGGACTGGAAAATTGGTCAAGATTGAAGGAAAGATGGATGGCACTAAATACAGGGCAATTCTTGAGGAAAAACTGTTTCAGTCTGCCAGAGATTTGAGACTGGGGCGGAGGTTCACATTCCAGCAGGACACTGACCCTAAATACACTGTTAAAGCTACACTGAAGTGGTTTAAAGGGAAGCATTTAAATGTCTTGGAATGGCGGAGTCAAAGCTCAGACCTCCAGAATCCAACCGAGAATCTGTGGCATGACTTGAAGACTGCTGTTCACCAACACAACCCATCTAACTTGAAGGAGCTGGAGCAGTTTTGCCTTGAAGGATGGGATAGATCCCAGTGGCTAGATGTGCTATGTGAATACTTTCGCAAGGCATTGTATCTGTGTAATTAACATTGTAATTAACATGGTACCTGAACCTATATATGTTTAATTAACCCAGTGTAATTAGCACAACGTAACACAGTACCTGTTATTAACACGGCACTTTTATCGGCACTAACACAGCAGGTAGCGTTACTTACAGATACTGGTACTATATTTAATTAACCCAGTATAACCAACACAGTGCCTGTATCTGCAATTACCACAATATAGTTAACACAGTACCTGTAATATGTAATCAACTGAATATGTAATTAACACAGCAACTTTATCTGTCACTAACACAGTAAATAACACAGAATACTTAACACAATACCTGGATCTGTCTGCCACATTCCAGTGTGACGAGTTTGTGACACTTCTTATGGACGAGCAGTTTGCAGCTGATGCACTTGTAGCCTTGGCGACCGAGACCCCAGATCCGGTCAGTGCAGATAGCACAGTGAGCACGCTGGTCATGCACGCGCACACACACACACACACACACACACACACACACACACACACACACACACACAGAGAGTGCTCATGTATTAAAGGTCACAGAGAGTCAACGTTCATTTATTATTATTAGTGATGATCAGTACCCTGTTGAATCGTTTGGCCTGGAAGGCGTGTCCGTTAGCGTAGTAGAGTTTCCTCCAGCGTCGAGCTCCACGCCGATAAATCGACTCTGAACAGACACAAAGACACATACGCACAGTGTATCTCTCTCTGAGACTGAAGTTAGATTAAAAATCAAACATGTTTAGGGACACTCCCCAAAAATCTAAACATCAACACAGATGTGGAGTTAATTATAAATAAAGATGTGTGTGTGAGGAGACTCACTGTCCTCTCCTGGACAAGGCATGCCAGGTTTCTCCGGGACACACGGAAACACTACGGAACACACAAACACACACAGTCAGATTCTCACACACACACACACACACACACACACACACACACACACACTGAGTCCATTTCATAAAGTGGTTTTAATAAACCCTAAACTTCAACATGAGTGAATTGCATGAACAAGTTATGAGTTCCAAAACAGTGAAGCAGAATTTCTGTAATCGGAGTGTGTTGACTGACAGAAGCATGTTCAGAGTGAACAGAAAAAAAGTCCTACGATGGATGCGTGACACAAAAAACATCTAGCACTGTGTAGTCCTCACCACTATGAGCGTTCATCAATTATATTTTTAAGAAAAAGAAAAAAAAACACGACCATGAGCTGCTGTGGTAAAGAAATGCTGAAGTGGATTTCCAGGAATATAAATTTGCATAAAATAAACACGTATCAAACTATTGTCCATGACAACCATATATGTCAGAATGATGTGCTCAATTCATGCCTTAACGTTAGTATTAATAACAAATTTTTTAAACTTTTTTAGCCATCTTCAATTCAATTCAAATTTATTTGTATAGTGCTTTTAACAATGGACATTGTCACAAAGCAGCTTTACAGAAATAAATGGATTAATAAAATATATATTATAAATATTTGAATTTATTCCTAATGAGCAAGCCAGTGGCGACGGTGGCAAGGAAAAACTCCCTGAGATGATATGAGGAAGAAACCTTGAGAGGAAACCGGCTCAAAAGGGAACCCATCCTCATCTGGGTGCAACAGATAGAAGGGATTTATTTATAATCGCACTATTATTGTGCGCTACAAGGACAAGTAGTGCAATTGTGCAATTCATCACAGGATCTTCAACACATTCAGCCTATAATATGTAATTGGAACCATTAGTATTATAAAACAGCACCCCCTTCTGGTGATTTATTTAATCCCCACACTCTCACCATGTGATAACCAGATTCACCTCATGCTCCCTTCACACAACATTCCCTCACTCATTCATAATTTACTAATATCATTAATCAATATTTCACACTGAGATGTGCGTCTACACTTTAACTAAAACCGACAGGGCTTCCAGAGGAAGGGTCTGTTAATATCAGAGAGCTGAAAACACCAACGGAACTGTCAATCATTCCAGATTCAGCTGATTGGTCGACTGCCTCATCTAATGTCTGTATTGGGGTATGTTTTTGAGCAATAACTCGTAGCACCGTACTCCGATGTTAAAATGCAGAGCTACTGCGCAAAAATGCGTGAAGGAGGTTGAGTGTACGCCATGAGATCATCAGATTCAGTTCATGTTCCGTTCACACAGCTTTCTTCCTGTCGTCAATAATTAATTGTTGATAAATATTATCAACAATTATATCAACTAGTATACAGCTGTAATGAAGGGGAATATTAAGAAAAAACATTTACAGAGATCAAACCTGAGACATATCATAATGTACCATTATTAAAAAGTTCACGTAATCCCCTTTATGTGTGAAAATCCTAAAATATGACACAATGCTGTTAAATGATTCACTGCCTGAAGCCTTTACTCTTCTAAAAATGCTCTGAGTGTCTGAAAAACCGGAGTCTAAACGCATGTGATGAATATGAGGCTGAAGAAAATAGTGCTGGATCATGTAAGATTTTTTATTGTCCAGATGTCAATATCAAGCTCTGTGTCAAATACTTTGATGTGCTGTATCATTTTCGCTTCAAAGAGCCTCTGTCATAAAAGCTTCCTTCCACCCTTCCTTCCACCACTACTGAGTGAGCATTACTAAATCTGTTTCATTCAGTCATCAGGTGACTGATTTTACTCAATCTGATTGGTTAAGGGACTCTTCTGAACAAATACATCGATTAGTTCATATCTTGCAAATTCAAGAGTTTCTTTTTTCTGTTTGTTTTGTCAAAACATGGCAAAGATGCATACAGAAGCATTCTTAAAGTAACAAGTGCACAATAACCAAATAATTCTAAAAAGCTTTGGATGAATAAAGAAGTTCGTCTCCTACTGAAGGCACGAGATGCTGCTTTCAGGTCAGAGACCGGGAAGCTTACAGTGCACCCAGGGCCAACCTGAAGCAAGGAATCCAGGATGCCAAGCACAAATACAAGCTGCAGACAGAGGACAATTTTAACACCTCTGACCCTTGATGCATGTGGCATCTCGAAGCATGACCATTCCCTTAACCAGTGACAGTTCCTTCCTGGAGGAGCTCAACACTTTTTATGCTCGCTTTGACCGGAAAAATACAACAGTGTCTGCCAAAGCTGAGCTTCCACTTGGTGACCCCCAGCTGTCTCTCTCCACCACAGATGTGTGCTCCATACTGAGCAGGGTGGATGTACGCAAGGCTGCCGACCCCGATGGCATCCCATACCGGGTGCTCAGAGCATGTGTTGGAGCTGGACTCTTAACTTTTTGACCAACAGACCCCAGTCTGTTAGAGTTGGCAACAACTCCTCCTCCACCATCATCCTAAACACTGGTGTCCCACAAGGCTGTGTGGCGAGTCCTCTCCTCTACTTCCTCTAAACCTCCGACTGCGTACCTGTGCACAGCTCCAACTCAACTACGTTGGTTTGCCTGATCAGAGATCAGGACGAGACAGCCTACAGGGAAGAGGTTCAGCATCTGGTAAAATGGTGTGCCAATAACAACCTTGACCTTAACACACAGAAAACCAAACGACTGATTGTGGACTACCGTAAGTTCTTGAGGATCCACACCCCTATCCTTGTTAATGGGACTGGGGTTGAGCGGGTCTCTAGCTTTAAGTTTCTGGGTGTCCTCATCTCCGCTGACCTTTCCTGGAACCTTTCCTGGAACCTCAACACCTCCTCTCTTCTCAAAAAGGTGCAATAGCACCTGTACTTTTGAGGAGCCTGAAGAAAGCTCATTTTGCTTCTCAGATCATGGTGAACTTCTATCGCTGTACCACTGAGAACATCCTTATAAACTGCGTCACAGTATGGTACAACGACTGCACAGTCTCTGACCAGAAGTCACTACAGCGGGTAGTGAAAACTGCCCAACACATCATTGGAACACAGCTACCCAACATTTCAGACATTTATCAAAAGCGTTGCTTGCGGAGAGCGAGATGCATTATTAAGTACATCTCCCATCCCCACCATGGATGTTTGTGTGTCTCTCATCAGGAAAATGCTACAGAAGTCTGCGTTGTCGCACAAAAGACTCGTGAACAGATTTTTCCCTTTAGCTGTACTGATGCTGAACTCAGCTTTCAAGCTTTAACTGCCAGGCTCCACCTAATAACTAAACATTAGCATTAGACACTACTGTTATCTGCAATTATTTGCAAATACTTGCACTTTTCTGCACTATGTCATTATTATGATTATTATTATTATTATATTATTACTATAACATATCAGACTGTTATTTGCACATCTGCATTTTTATCCACTGTAAGTATCCACAGCATCATACTGCATGAATCATGCTGCTTACCTCTACCTGTATACTGTATATCTCAATTGGTATGCATCATATTGTTTACAACAGTACACTGTTGTTACCTCATTTTAACTTATTTGCTATTTGCACTATTGGTCGGATGCTAACTGCATTTCACTGTCTCTGTACTTGTACTCTGACACTGACAATAAAATTGAACCTAATCTAACCTAACTTCCGGTCTGTTGCGTGGTTGTCTCCGACTGTTTGTACCTGCCACTCTCTCAGAGTTATCTGTGAGAATATTATCTTAATGATGCCATAGGGTTGAATAGTCCTGCTTCACTGCATACCGTTGGCATAGCAACTGAGCCAGACTCGCTCTGACCTTGGTTTATGGAATGGGAAAGTGTGTGTTTCTGAACTACCGAGTGAACAGATCAGGGTGAGGAGCTGAACGCACCATGGATGATAAGCTCAGAGTCTTTGTTCAGTTCGTAGAGACGGAGAGCTTCTTCCAGCTCCAGCTGAGACGACACGGTGCAGGGGTCTCCTACACACACACACACACACACAAATGAAATAAAACATACCAATCATCCGTTCATGATGAGTCTAATTATAATTCATACCCATAGAGACTCATATTTAATACAAAACCAAATGTCTAAGTAGCTTATAAAGGTGTATATATGTTCTAAGAGTGTGTGTGTGTGTGAGAGAGAGAGAGAGAGAGAGAGACCTTCTTCATCAATCCACTTCATGGTGAAAAGCTGGTCATTGTCGAGAGAGCACATGTCTCTCACCTCACTGTACAGACCCTCATACGAGATGGACGGCTCAAAGTGTGTGATCATGATGTCCCTGAGAGTGAGTGAGTGAGAGAGAGAGAGAGAGAGAGAGAGAAGGGGGGGGGTGGGTAGATGGGGGGGGGGTACACAGAACATAAATAATTTATCAAACTTAGAAACTGTTCAATTCCATCTCCAGTTTCTGCCACAATTGAGCAAGACCAAGTACCGGCAAGGTGAAGATGAAGAGAGAGATGTTGGAGAAGAGAGAGATGTTGGAGAAGAGAGAGAAGAAAAGATGGAGATGAAAGAGACAGAGATGATGAAGACAGAAGATTGAGATGAAGAGAGTGAAGAAAAATGATTAACAGAGAGAAGACAGAGACAAAGAAGAAGGGAGAGAAGTTGGAGATGAAGAAGGAGAGAGGGCGTCTTCATTACAACAATTCAGAATTTGACTCCAAGAGCAACAAACAAAAAGTGACATCAACTCACTGAACACACACACACACACACACACACACACACACACACACACACACACACACACACAAAGAAAGAAAGAGATTGACTGTCCTGTTACTGCTGGATTTTGGTGTGCCACATGTCTGTCTGTAGCTATTGCCCTATCACCCCACTGAAGATCAGCTGTTCGCTTCTCTATAGGAAGCTTATACAGGGACCTCCACCTGTTCCTCAGAGCGAGGTTCTGCTCGAACAGGTCCGGCCACTCTGACCACTGGACGCTTTTCAGTGAGGCATAGTGTGTTACCTTCACATAGGTGTGGTACAGTGCTTTTTTTCCCCCTCAAACTACTGGAAAGTTGCCCAATTCTGAGACATGGAGATGCACAACTGTTCTGTCCTCTTCCTGTTCCTCACGTACATCAGTGAATCACCTTCATTACAAGAGGTTCTACTTGTTCTCCCCCTTCATGCAGACGTCCCCCCTGGGCCAGTTATCTGTAAGTTCTAGGTAGAACCATCCACATCTTCTCCAGCAGCTTTATTGCCAATCTGGAGGATTGTATGCCGGTTGCCTCCTTGAAGGCTTCAGCAGAATTCCACCCATTGATTTCCATGCAGTGGCCAGGTTTTTCATCCTTTCCTTTGCAGACATGCTTGTGTATATTAGTAGGTCAGGAACTAGGGCTTCTTCCATTACCCTCCCTCCAGGGGTTTCCACAGAGCATTGTTCCAACCTTATTAAAAACAGGTGATGGTTACACTCTAAGTCCCCTGCTCATCATATGCTGTCTAGCAGTCCTTCTGGTGACTAGAGATAGCCATTGATGAAGCAGAAGATGTTGATAGCCATTGATGAAGCAGAAGATCACCAGCTCCATAACCCTGTATGACAACTGTGGTAATAGCCAAGTCCATTTAGACAATCGAGCAGACGCCTTCTCCAGCACGCCCTCTCAATTCCTCTGCTTAAACCCCCAATCAAATATCGATCCCTCACACTTGTTCCAGTTGACCCTGGCTGAAGATGCATCCTAATATGCTTTAAGACTATTCTTGCATATTGTAATCTTGGGGACATATTTGGGGACAAACTCTTCCAAGGTTTGCACAATAAAGGTTAGACTGCAAAGGAGTATAGATGGCTGGATGGAAGACAGCCCTGTCTGATACCTCTAGTCACAGTCTTTTCTCTTGAACTGCTGATAGAATTCCCAGCTTGTCTTTCTTCATTTCATTTATATGAACTATGTTTCCTAATAAAAACAGTTTGTTTATCATTATTCGTTTGGATGCACAGTATGTTTGCTCTGTAAGAATTATTGCATCCAAACAAAAAAATGGTCTCCAGTTCTTCAACACTCCTTGGTCACCTTTCTTAGTCAAGAAGGGACAGGATGGCTAGCCGACAGCTGATGTGTAATGATTCACGCTTACAAGAGTCTATGAAGATAAAAGGCTCCTCTCAAGATTGACCAGAAATGCGGGTAAAACTCACTGGTAGTCCATCTATTCTGGAGGAGCGACCCGTGGACAGCTGTTTCACTGCTTCTGTAATTTCATCTAACGTGATGATGGAGTCCAGTTCTCGTCTATGTGCAGATTCTAGTTGTGAAAGTTCTTGGAATAGTTCCGTCATGCTTTCACTTTTACAACCTTCAGCACTGTAACGGTCTGTACAAAAGTCTATGGCTGCTAACGGTCTCACCTCAGCTGGAGCAGATGTTAAAGTCCCGTTTGGCTGATGTAGGCAAACTAGAAGCATGTGTGTCTTTAACTGAGCAAATCTTTGTCTTTCACCCTTCACCTTTTCCTTCAAATAAGCCAAGACCAAAGCTCTTGTTTCTTCTTTTTTCTTCTCGTTTCTTCAGGACCTAATTTAACCCAGCGCTGTTCTTATCTGCTGCTTCTTTTTCTAGATGTCTGGAATCCCTCTGGAATCAACCACCCTGAACGATGTGACGTGTCTCACTCCCTCACTCCTGCTTCTCCACACCTCAGGTATTTCACACTGTCTGACTACAGCTGCCAGTCCTTCGTTTTCACTGGACTGACTGTGGAGCTCTTCTCCGTTCCTGTCTGTAGTAAACTGTGTGGTGTAATTCCAGTCTCCACCCATCACCGCATACAGTTCAGCAGAGTCATGCTGTTGAATAATGAATACTTCTGTTTGCTCTGAACTCCTGTTTGGGTGCATAAAGAATAATAAATAAAAAGTATACCCTTTAATTTCTGCGTGAACCATTAACACGCGTCCTCTCTCAACCCCTTTCACTGCTGAGATGTTTACAGCGGTCTCGGGTTGTACTTTAGCTCTGCTAGGCTCAATTCGCTCATTATTCTGATTTTCACCTCTTCCATGATTGTTATGTTTCCTCTGCATCGGCGGTGTTTCAGGTGTAAGAGCTGCCTTCATAACGGAGAAAGAGACAGAGAGAGAGCGAGAGAGAGAGACACACACACAGACAGAAAGAGAGACAGAGAGACTGGGGGGGAAGAGAGAGAGAGAGAGAGAGAGAGAGAGAGAGGAATGGGAACAACTTCCTCACACTACAGGTTTATCAGGTCCTGAGTGACGACATTCTCTCTCCCTCTCTCACACACACTGTGACTAAAACACAGAACTATTTCCGTCTTACAAAACAAAGAGAGACACCGATACTGAGGATGTAAATGTGTGTGTGTGTGTGTGAGAGAAGAATAAATAATCTCTCATGTGGTTATTAATCTACACGGTCCCCTTTTCATTATAGACAATGACAGAAATGAAGACACCTCTCTCTCTCTCTCACACACACACACACACACACACACACACACACACACACACACACGCACTCTTTAGTGCTGTGTGATACACTTGCGGTGTGAACAATAAATAATATTATCTAGTAAATACAGTTTCTATTTGTGTACGATTTGTTTCACATTTTGTAAATTTTAAATAATTACAAAAAAACAACCATAGTTATTAAACAGCAATACAATAGGAATTAATCAATTTATTATTGATACATTTATTTATTATTAAAAATGTAATGTGATGTGATTAATAATGAATGATTATGATTATTTTTATTAAACACAAGATGATGTGTTTACACAGAAATGGCAATCATGTAAAGGATGTTTTGTAAATAAAGTTACATTATGCTAAAAAAAGTGTTAATTTCCCCCATGTATAAAGACTTTTGGGACACCCTGTATTATTATTATTATTATTATTATTATTATTATTATCCAGCTTTATACGTGATTAAAAAGCTACTGAAGTAAAAAAATTGAACAGCATATGATACAACATTTTGGTAAACTTTAAATAAAAAAAACAAACGGCGACAATATGAATTAACTATAAATCTATTTAGAAAATAAATGAATAACAAACTAAAACACGCAAGAACTACGAACAGTCCATCAACACACAATGCTAATTTAGTTTAGCCTCACAGCTAAGTCAGATTTTATTCCAAAAACAAATAGACCATATGTACGTTTAAACAGTGATATAGTGTCTTAAAGGTGAAATAAAAGTAAAAAATAAAGAGCAATGTCCTGCCACACGCTTACCCGCGGTAGTAGGCCTTGACCCGGACCTGGTGAGGGTTGTCCCCCGGGTGGCTCGCACTGCTGTCCCGCACAGTCGGCATCCTCAGCGCCGGGAGTGAGCGAGTGCTAAGATAGCTAACTGCGCTAACTGCCAGTCGGCTGAGCGACAACCAACACAAACAAAAAACAAATAAACGGTTTAAACTAAAACAATAATAATAATAAAACCCCTGAATAAACAGCGTATATCCTGTAAAAGTGTGAGGGGGAGCGCCGGAGATCTAGTCACAGGAACAACTAAAGAGCTAAAACTTCTCCAGCCGAAGGCAGAATTCCAAATTAATCGCCACTTCCTGTAGACGCGCACTTCCTTGCATAGTATCTACACTTCATTCTAGTGCACTATGTGTTGGTGAGAAATACAATTGAAATTCAACCAATGAGGAACCAGTTGGACTGAACCAAGTGTGGAATGCGCAGGGAGGTGCGTGCAAACATATCTGTAGTTTAAAAAAAAGTAGCTAAAGTGACGTTTATGGATATGATATTATGAGTGAATGAATTACTGGTTGTGACAAATATCCAAGGATTTAATGTATTTTTAAAAAAAATGTTTTTGCGTTGAATTGACGGACGCGTCGATCAGCATTCAGATTATACCAACTGAGGTGCGGGGAGGGGGGTGGGGGTTACCTAATTCCGAATAATGAAATGGCTAAATGTGACACCCATCTTTTACAAAACGTGTGACAAGAACAATCATGTGTTAAAAAAGACTTTACTCAAGCTACATTGCTCTCACCATATTCTAGACTGTTTACTGTTTGTAATGTTTTATGAGAAGATGCTGTACAGTACATTATAAGCCATGTTACATCAAACACCAAGCTACACTACATGATGAAAACTAAGGCTTCAGAATGTTCTTGTGGAACATTTAATTCCAAACCCATGAGCATTAATATAGGGTTTGTCCCCATCACTCTTTAGGGAAAGCTTTCTGGGAAAGTTTCACTTTTGGTGTCACAGACTCCATGGACAATTCCTCCCCTGACCAATGGAGGGCACCCTCGTTCACCTGGTTGTCTGCTCCATTTCCTGCCTTGATTATGCACATCTGTTTCGTGTTTCCCAGTCAGGTTCTCTATTTAAAGCTCTGTGTTTTTCCTCTCTTGTTTTGTTGGAGCATTAAGCTCATGTTTGTGCCTGTATTATGTGTGTAGTGAGATTATGGTCACCATGTGCACTGTTTATAGTGTTTATTTTCTAGTTTAAGTTTTCTTTGCCTAGCCTGGCATTAGCCTAGCCCTTTGTTATTCCCAATTTTGGTTCTTTTCCCCTGTATTTGTTTTTGTTTCTCTGTTGTTTTGTCCCCAATTAAAGAGGTTCTGCATTTGCATCCGTCTCCATGAACTCTCCTTATGACAGAATGCTCCAACCACATGTGGATGCATCACAACAGGCATGGCAGTAGGTGGTCCTTAGCCCAACTCCACCTTAGGGAAGCCCGACTCCGGCTTAGAGAAGAGCTTGATAAGTGGATTAACTTCTTAGATAAGTGGGAGAGATGGGGACATTGCCCCTCCAACCCTGCTCGGCTGAGGACGCCGCTCCGCCCCCCTTGCTCGGCTGAGGACGCTGCTTCCCCCTCTGGCCTCGCCGTGGTTGCTGCTTCCCCCTCTGGCTTCGCCATGGTTGCTGCTTCCCCCTCTGGCTTCGCCATGGTCGCTGCACTTCCCGGGGGCCCACGTCCTCATAAGTTTGGGCGCTTCAGGAGCCGTGCTTTAAGGGGGTGTTGTGCCATGGCCTCCACGGACAATTCCTCCCTAGACCACTAGTGGGCATCCTCACCTTTTGAACAACTTCTTTGGTTGTTTGGTTGTTTGAACAACTTCTGTGTTTCCCAATCAGCCTCCCGATTTAGGTTCCGTGTTTTCACTTTTTTTTTTTTTTTTTTTTTTCTTTTTATTAGATTTTCAAAAGAACACACACACACACACACACACACACACACACACACAAAAAAAAAGCCAGAGCCGAACAAAACAAATACTGTCAGCACTACCTACATATAAGATGAATACTTACATGACATAGTAATACCCTAGATATGAGTACTTCACAATTCTAAGGAGATACATCTTACTACCCAATGAACAGGTCACAAATAGATTCTACAACTCTTTGCCAGGCCTGTACCGTTCTTGGTTTAGCTTTATTAAATCTAGCTAAAGAGCATTCCATATTAACTATATGTTGCATATTCAATAACCACAGTCTTGAGATGTCTGCCTTAGTGTCCCACCAAAGTGCGATTATTGTTTTCTTTGCTGCAGTAAAACCCCAAAAAAGAGTCCTTTTGTCCATTGTGCCAAGGTTCAAAGAAGAGTCATCATTCAGCAAGCGCAAGCAAGTGATCTTATAGTTAATCAGTTCTTCTAACTTGAGTCCAAAAATGACTGATTACTGAACATTCCCAAAACATATGACACATTGTACCAACTACAGATTTTTGACATATAGTGCAGTTAGGATCAGATGTTAATCCCATTCTGTATCATCTATATGGCGTTGCATACAGTAAGCTCTATGGATGGTTTTAAAATAAATATTTGACCATACCGTAAGCCAATCAGGACGAAGTCCAGCCTGTTCTAAATCTTTTTCCCACACTACCTCAATTGACAAACGTTTACACTGTGTTTTTAAAAGAGAGTTATAAATTTGTGAAACCAGGCCTCTAGACTCGTTTGCAGGATCAAACAATCCTGCCATTGGGTGCGAAGGTAGTGATGTGTTCCATGGAATTCCGTAAGCCTTCATGGTTGATCTCAATCTCAAATATAGAAAAAAGAAGAACCAGGTATGTCAAACAAAGTCTGCAAATTATGAAATGAATATAAACCATCTTTACTATAGATATCTCCCAGCGTGCATATTCCCTTAGAGGCCCAAAGTGAGCATGTGAAAGGTTTCTTTCCTGTCAGTATATTAGTATTATTCCATAGGGGGGGAAAGTTTATGAAATTTAGGTACCATTTCAAACATTTTCTCTGCTTTTTTTCCGTACTGCCAAACAATTAGCAATTATAGTGCCAAATTTAACTTTAAGTTTCTTGCCTTTTAAATTTGTATATGGAAGGTTAAGAAGCCTATTAGGCTGTACCAATGCTGTGTCTATGGATTTCCAAGGCACCTTACAATTCTCGTCCATCCAGACCCTCAAAGCTCTTAGTTGAAATGCCCAGTAATATAGGTTTAAGTTAGGGAGAGACAACCTTCCCATCAAATTAGGACACTGCAAAGTGGAAGACTTAGATCTAGCTCATTTACTGTTCCATATGAATTTGGAGTTCAAAGATTGGGTTTGCTCAAGAAACTTAGGTGGAGGAGAAATTGGAATCATGAAAAACAAGAAATTGTGGCGAGGAAGAATGTTCATCTTAACAATAGAAATTCTTCCTTGTAGAGAAATTGGGAGAGTATTCCAACACTGTAGATCTTCTGTCACCTTTTGAGAGATTTCCCTATAATTTTTGTGAATTTTACATTTATAGCATTTGGCAGACGCCCTTATCCAGAGCGACTTACATTTATCTTATTTATATAACTGAGCAGCTGAGGGTTAAGGGCCTTGCTCAAGGGCCCACCAGTGGCAGCTTGGCAGTGCTGGGGATCGAACTCATGACCTTCCGATCAGTAGCCCAACAGCCTAACCACCGAGCTACCACTGCCCTATAATAATAATAATTTCTGATAACTTTGCGTATATTTTAATTCCTAAATAAGAAATAACATTACTTACAGGAATGGAGGGAGGATATTGAACATTAGTGGCAGATGAATTTAGGGGGAGTAGTGTGGATTTATGCCAATTTATTTTATAACCTGCTAAATTCTTAAATTCATTGAACACGGATAACACTTGTGAGATTGATACTTTGACGTTGGAGAGGAACAAAAGAATGTCATCTGCATAAAGTGAAATAGAATGTTTAGAGCCATCAACAACAATGGGGTATATAGATTTGTGCTCTCTTAAGGCTTGTGCAAGGGGTTCTAATGATAACGCAAATAATAATGGTGAGAGAGGGCAGCCTTGTCGTGTGCCCCTCTGCAATGGAAAAGGTAAAGACTGACAGGTGCCTGTGATAACAGAGGTCAGGGGAGTTTTGTATAAGATTTGTATCATAGACAAAAATCTTGGACCGTATCCCAAATGTTTCATTACTGCCCACAGGTATGGCCACTCCAACCTGTCAAAGGCCTTTTCTGTGTCCAAAGGGAGCACAGCCCAGTCTTCAGTAAACAATTCTTCCATATCCAAAATATGAAACAATCTGCGGACATTATCTGCTGCCGAACGACCCCTAATAAAGCCTGTTTGATCAAAATGGATTAATTTATCCATTACCTTGTCCAATCGTAGCGCAAGAGCTTTAGCATATAATTTGATATCTCCACATATCAGTGATATGGGGCGATAGCTGGATCATTCCATGGGATCTTTTCCATCTTTTAACAGTAATGTTATAAGAGCAGTCTTTTGAACCCTATGGAATGTTTTATATTCTAGAGCATAGTTTATAGAATCTAATATTAATGCTCCCACAAGGCCAGATAAAGCTCAGGTGGAAGTCCATCCGAGCCTGGAGATTTCCCTTTTTGAAGAGATTTTACTGCTATCTTTAACTCCTCGAGTGTTAGGGGGTCCTCCAAAAAATCTATATCTGCCAACTGCAATTTTGGTAAAGTAATACTATTAAGAAAGTTTTTACATTTATGCAAATATACAGGATAATCAGAAGTGTATAAGCTCTTGTAAAAATCATAAAATACCTGATTAATTGGTTTGGGCTCCATTAATATATCACCCTCATTATTACTTATGGCGTTTATTGAGCATTTTGCCTCATTTTGTTTCAGTTTCCACGCCAACAACTGACAAGGTCTGTTTCCCCGAAAATAATATTTTAGTCTGGTTCTATGCACGATGAACTCAGCTTTGTGCAAAGACAGAGAATTAAAGTGGATTAAAGAATTCCCCCCTTAAAGTGGATATAATATTACTTTGCTCCGTGAATTGTACTTTTTGTTGTCCCTCCAAAGTCTCCACCTCTTGTTCAATCTCCAACAGTCTCCTCGTTCTCGATGCTTTCAATTTTGAAGAGAAAGCTATACAGAACCCGTTTATAAAACACTTGCAAGTCTCCCATAATATCTGTGGATTTTTACAATGTGATCTATTAATCTCCAAGAACTCCTTAATCTGTTGATTAATTTGCACCATAAATTCTGAATTTGTCAACAGACTGTCATTAAATCGCCACCTATAAAACTTGGGAGTGAAGGTTGAGGGGATAATATTGCAAAGTATCGGAGAGTGATCAGAAATGAGAATGGGTAACATCGTTATATGTGGAATACTGTTAATCAGAGATGGTGAACACATATGTAATCGATCCTAGAATATGTGTGATCCCGAGCTGAGTAAAAAGAGAAATCTTTCAAATTGTTATTTCTAAAGCGCCATAAAATCAACTAAGTGTAAATTGGATATAAATGTTTTAAATGCAAGCGACGAAATTGAGGGAGAGGATTGTCCCCCAAATGAACGGTTCATCACTGGGTAGTAAGATACTCTAGATAAGAGATAAAGTCACCTCCTATAATAAGGGGTATATCAGGAAATTTGCTTAAACTTTTTTACAGTGACATAAAAAATGATGGATCAAATGTATTTGGGGTGTAGACAGAGGCCAAAAGCAGCTTAGTATTATTAATTTCAACAAGAGCACATACACATCTTCCATTCATCAGATTCTCTGTATAGTCTATTGATATCTGTAATTTCCTACATATTAAGATTAGAACTCCCTTTGTTTTAGTGTCAGCACAGGAGTGTGCCACCAACTTGAATCGTCTGTTTTGAAAACGGTGGACATCGACAGATTTTAAATGCAACTCTTGAATTAATGCTATGGATACAGATTTGCGGTGTAAAAATTCCAAGCATCTAGTGCGCTTGATAGGAGAGTTCAGCCCTCGTACATTCCAACTAATAATATACAGCCCCGCCATTCAGACAAAGAGAGTAACGTACATTATACAGAATGGGATTTTGAAAGCATATCTCCATGTGACCAGACATTGTTTATGATATCTAACATCCTAAGTAAATGAGCAATTGTGCTGACAGCTATAACTATGTACACCAGCCTCCAGGTCATGTACAGCTACCCCAAGGCTTGAGAAGAGAAAAGAAAAACAAAATCACGGCCGTGACTCTTTTCAGATGGCGATGCAATTAAATTTCCACATTCCCCGATTTCTTCACACGACATCCCGTGCGTTACATATACATTTACATAAACAGAAATAAACAGTCCGAACCTTCGTAGCGTCCAAGCACTCAATGTTTTTCAGGGGAACGTACCATAACTTCCAACCTATGTAGTCATCTCCTGTCCATCATCTTCCCTGGAGTTGTGTTGAGGTCCCATCATCGATGCTGTTGCTGATGGTTTCTTTAATGGAGTTACCAGAATCTCCTTGGAGTCGAGGAATTTTTCTGCTTCTTGTGGTGTTTTAAAGATCAGAGATTGACCTCGGTGTGTTAGTTTGAGCTCAGCTGGGTAAACAAGGAATGGCCTGAGACCAAGGGCGGTCATCTTCTTTCAAACTTGGTTGAATTCCATCCGCTTTCTTGCCATCTCGTTACTGAAATCGGGATAGAAGGATAGGATCCGTTCCTTGTGTTTCACAGGGTAAGCCTCCCTCGCACCTTTCAGAATTGCCTGACGATCAGCGTAATCCAGAAGTTTGAAAATCAAAGTGCGAGAGCACGAGGATTCAGTTTCCCTCCTGTTGTAAAGGTGATGAGCTCTCTCAATTTTGATCTCACGACCAGCCAGGGAGGGTACCCACAACGGTAAAAACTTCTTGAGAAACCCAATCGGGTCTGATCCCTCTTCGAATTCTGGCAAGCCCACTAACCTCAAATTCGGGCGGCGGTTCCTGTCTTCCATCTCTGTTAATCTTGCGGAGAGTGATACAATCTGTCGATCATGGTCTTTAATATCTTGATTTTGAGCTTGTACAGTGGCGTGGAGGGAATCAAATCGAGAGTTCACTTTTTGTAGGAATTTACCCAGCTCTTCGATGTCGCTTGCGAGACCGCTGACAGATTCATTCGCCTGCTGTTAGTTGCAGTATCACCAAGTTATCTGCAGCCCCTTTGACTGCTGCCTGAACTGCCTTATCGAAGTGCTGCTGTTGCTCTCTCAGGGCCTGTTTAACAGCTCTTAAGATGGCGTTGTCGAGTTCCTCAGTTGATACGCTTATGATTTCTTTCGGTCTCTTCTTAACCGGGGAATTTTTACATTCCCTTTTTGTTGCAGATTTACTAGACGACATTAGTAATCAAATGAGTACGATTCTTAGCACGGAATTCCTCAATATTATTAACTTTATGGGGATTTGAGGACGAACCTAAAAACTTACAGTCACATCGCTGGTCGAGGTCACGTGGACTCCTCCATGTTTTTACTTCTTGTTTTGTTGGAGCATTAAGCTTATGTTTGTGCCTGTGTTACGTGTGTGGTGAGATTATGGTTACTGTTTGCACTGTTTATAGTGTTTATGTTCTAGTTTAAGTTTTGCCTTTTACAATAGAAACATTAAACGACCGACAGTAATATTCAGGGATGCAAACACTTGCATTATTCACATAATGTAATGCCTCCATCCAGTAACACTAGTAATTACCACTGTAGAAATAATAATTATGGATCAATCGAATACATGCATGGGATTTGATAAGATGGTTCAAAAAATAGAAATAAAAACTGTTGAACAGAGGCCCCCTAATCACTGTGGTCCCATAGGCTACAGCCTAGGTTAGCCTGTGCATTAATCTGCCCCGATTCATCTTCAGTAAGCACTTTATCCTGGTCAGGATCATGGTACATGGTGTGCATCTGTATATAGAGGAGTGTCTGGGCTCTGATGCTCCAGTGAAAACTCTGAGGCGGAGTCTTATCAGGATAATATCAACATATAAATGCAATTTAAACTGCGTGAGAACAAAGTTAAATGTTACAGAGTTTAGCTAGTTGTTTGAAAGCCCAGTGTCTGGTGTCTCTAAACAGCAGTTGATGCAGACAAGCATAAATCTATTTCAGGAGTTGTTTATTCTCTGATATAACCATGAGACTCACTAGCTGGCAAGCTAACTTTAGCTACATCTGTTCATAACAGTAACTTGTAGAGTTTCATTGCTACACTCATAGGTCATAATTAGCAGCTAACAAAACACAAAAAATCTTATACCTGAATAATGTCACGAAATGGAGGCTGAGACAGATGCAAATGCAGGTTGACGAGTTTAATGATACATAGGCAAACAATCCAAAAACACTGGGCAATACGTAGTCAAAAACAGGCAAAAGCTAGGTCAGGCAATAAACACAGGAATCAGGGACAGAACCAGGATCAAACCAGAAATAACAAACACCGTGAATGCAAGGCTTGGTAATGTCAGAACACAAGATAAGCTAAGCGTATACTGTGCGAAAAGCAATTGAGAGTGTGTCCCTATATATAGTGTGGCTGTGATTGTGTGTGAATTGGGAACAGATGTGTGTTGTTAGAAGTCTGGTGACTGTGAACGAGGAAGTGAGTGTGCATTCTGGGAAGTGGAGTCCAGTGCAACCATGTTTGTAGGCCAGGGTGACTGTTGGGAGTTGGAGTTTGTAACCTGGGTTGACCTGACAGAACCCAACCAAGCCCCCAAGACATTGGCTTTGTTTGTCTGTGCAGTCTAGTCTTTAATGAGTGCTCTCCCAAACTTGTTTGCTCTGCTGAAACCAATCAGTCGGGTTAGTGTTCCAAGGGAATAGGGGAGGCTGGTGATCCAGTACGCATTGAAACTGTTTAAGTTGCAAGGCAGAGTGCTGCAAGGAATTTTGGCCATATTCTGCCCATGGCAGGAGCTGGAACCAATCCTCTGGGTTGGAGGTACAGAACCTGTTCAGGAAATGACTTATTAGTGGTTGGCCCACTCCACTTGGCCATTGGACTGTGGGTGGTAACCAGATGTTAGGCTAACAGTCACCCCTAGTTTCTCCATGAAGCAGGACCACACATGGGAGGTAAACTGAGGGCCCCGTTTACTCACAATATACTCCAGGATCCCAAAGTAACGGAACACATGGTTAAACAAGAGCTCTGCCGAGGAAAAAGCGGAGGATAGATTAGGGAGAGGTATGAGGTGCAGAGACTTCAAGAAAGTATGGTGTAGTATGGTGGTATGTAGTAGACTAGTATGGTAGTCTTACCTTGGGATTCGGGCAGATCAATGAAGAAATTGATGGCAAGATGTGACCAGGGACATTGGGGTGCGGGCATCGGCAAGAGCTTGCCGGCGGGCATGGTTCTATGAGCTTTGGCTTGGGTGCAGGCTGAACAGGAGGCTACTGCATGGTGTACTTCAGAGAACATGTTGGGCCACCAATGTTTCTCTTGTAGAAGGTGGTTGGTGCGCTGAGTACCTGGGTGTTGCATAACTATGGGTAATGTGAATGCTGGTTGAGACGATGATCGAAATGAACTCACTGTTAGTGGCGAGGGCTAGGGCTCCCATTCACGGCTGCTTTGGTTTTGGCACGTTACAGGGTACCACCCTATGAGATGGTCAGCCTGCCCGTAATAGAAGCAAAGTTGTTGTCTTTGGCGCTTTTCTCTCTCTGCCTCATTTAGCCGTGTGCGCCCCAGCTGCATGGTCTCTGCGGTGGTGCAGGCATTGGTGAAACCTCCTTCAGCACGAGGTGGATGGCCAAGTCGAAGAGCGAGTCGAGTGAAGCTGCTCGTCGCGGCAGCTCAGTGAATCTCTCATAGGATGATATGGGTTTGCCTCCCAGCTCCAAAATTGCCAAAGCCCACTTCAGTGCTTTCCCAGTAAGCAGATTCAGGCAATCTGGCAATCTTCTCTGGTTCCAACATCCCCTTGTGACTAGCAAAATACAGGGAACATTGAAGTAAAAAAACCATACATTGGGAGGTATCATCTGCAAAATTTTCTGGCATCAGAGGACACGTAACGGAAACTGGTGCACTGTGTGTTGTGGACTGAGACAATGGCTTGTGAAAGGAGGAACCTTTGCTTTGAGTTCAGCAAGCTGCTGCTGATGTTCACTCATCAACTGCCTGTGAGCCGTAACGGCTTGCTGTCAGTCTGGTTCTCCTGCTGCATCCATTAGGAGGTGAAGTATTCTGTCACGAAATGCAAAGACAGATGCAAATGCAGGTTGAGCAGTTTAACAATACACAGGCAAACAATCCAAAAACACTGGGCAAAACCATAGTCAAAAACAGGCAAAGGTCAGGCGATAAGCAAACAGGACAAACCACGTCAGGCAATAAACACAGGAATCAGGGAGAGAAACAGGATCAAACCAGAAATAACAAACACTGTGAATGCAAGGCTTGGTAATGTCAGAACACAAGATAAGCCAAGTGTATACCTTGTGAAGAGCAATTGAGAGAATGTCTCTATGTGTCACGTGGCTGTGATTTGCCTGTTATGACTGATTATTTTGTATGAAAGTATTTACACAATGAGCTTGTTGATAAATATTCCACCAAGCCTACTTCGATCAAAAGGTGCAGGCTATTTGTTGGTACCTTGAATAGTGATGGCTACAGCAGGGAGCAGAACCTTCTTTTTACAAAGCCTCACAGTTATGGAGCAGCCGTCCAATTACTGTTTGGGACTCAGACACAATCTCAGTGTTTAAGTCTAGGCTGAAAACATATTTGTTTAGTCAAGCCTTTCATTTTTTCTTAATTCATGGGTTCATGGGCATAGAGTGTTTTGGTGAACTGGGATATTTGGATGCTGTCATCCCCCCCACTCTCATGCGTTCACTTAGGTTTGTTGATGGTGGAGTGGCTGGCTGCTTTATGATCCAGGGCAACCTCATGTCTGTGTTACCTTCTGGCTCTCTTTTTTAGTCATGCTGTCATAGCTAGTCTTGCCAGAGTCCCTGCTTGCACTGTGAAAACAATGTACATTGTCCTTAACGATTACGTGACAATAAGCTTATATTCTGTGTTTCCTTCTCTCTCTCTCTCTCTCTCTCTCTCTGTTGAGATACACATGCTTCTCCTGAGATACCAGGAGTACTGACCCCTTCTCTGGACCTGCCTATCCAACCTGATGCCCTACATCTGGTTGGAGTTCTCATCACTTGGAAACCACTCGCTGCTGCTGAGGATGGCCCCATATAGACAGCCTAAATATACACTTAAAAACCATGAAGATGGCTTTGGACTGTAATTGATATGAACAGTTTTGCTATGTTGGCTTAGGACTACAATATAGTCAATGATATAGTCAACAATGATAACTTTAGGACTGCGATTGCCATGGACATTCAAGTCCATCAGTGAACAGTTGATAACCATAATGAATTTCCTGCTTTCACAATTGCACTTTTTGATATATATATAACACACAGTTATAGAAGGGAATTATTTGTAATTTCACTATCCAGGGTCACCCAGATGAGGATGGGTTCCCTTTTGAGTCTGGTTCCTCTCAAGGTTCTTTACTCATGTCCTCTCAGGGAGTTTTTCCTAGCCACCGTCGCCTCTGGCTTGCTCATTAGGGATCAACTTATAAATTAAAAATTTATACCCGGAATTTATATGTTTCTGTAAAGCTGCTTTTTGACAATGTCCATTGTTAAAAGTGCTATACAAATAAAATGGAATTGAATTGAATTGAATATACTATATACTTCATCATAAATGTCAGTAATCTGGATTATAATGCCACTAGAACTGATAACAGCAGAATCGTGACATGCAATTACTGAATTCAACAAACATAAACATAAAAATAAACGCTGCTCTCACACCTCTCTCAGGGTGTCACATCAACCTATAAGAGATGTCCAATTTACTAGTTCACTGGTGCAGCTCATCATCTATCAGCTGACAAACTCTTTTATGGTACTGTACAGGGAGAAGCTGAGTTCTACGTACAGTTCAGGTAGATGTGACTTTTTGAGCTTCAGATATTTTCCCCTCTGAGGAATTCTCCCCTTAATGAGAATTCCATGGTTCCTGAATGCCTAAACAAACGGATAGATGTGAAATCAAAATGGAATGAATCTTACCTACATCAAATTATTTTGATGTTTATGTTTAAACTCTCTCTACACATCCCTGCTATGATTTATATGCTTAAATAAATCTGATTTCCATTTGTTTGTTTTCAACTTTAAAGATCCTGATTTAGCTATCAAACGTATCACAATAATTTACATGAAAAGAAGTATTAATGTCTTCAGACTGACCATCATTGGGGAAGATTATGCCTATACAATATAAATACAGGCTTTGTTTAGTTTGTCTGGGAGTCCTTTAAACCTCCATGCAAATCTGTTCCACTTCTTTTCCCTTTTAAATAGACGATATGGTACCTGCCACCTTAGTGAACTGACTTAAAATAACAAGCTTAGCTTGAGTACACAGTATCCCCGCAAATATTGAAAAAAAAAATCTGATTCAGTCGTCCAATTAAAAAAAGCATGCAAACAAATAAATTTTTTTCTTTTAAAGCAGTGTTTTTTTAGAGGAGCGATTTTGTCATTTATAGTTTCTATATTTATAAAATACATCTTGAAAAATGTAAATAATTTAGAGGTATTGTAGACAGAATCACATGTAGCTGGACTTTTGTGTGAAACATTCTGTTTAAATGGAAACTTTGTGTACTATACTGTAGACCCCTATTATATATTACATTAAGACCAAAACTGCATTTCGCATGTAAAACATTTAAATTCTATATGGAACCTAATAAATCCACATTAGTACATGCATAGCACAATTTCTTTGCAACCATAAATAATTAGGTATTCTTGTAAGATATTGTAAGAACTTGTAAGCTAAATGCAAACAAAGAGAATATGAACAAAATTCTTTAAATTTGCTGGAGTAATTGAATAACCACCTAGATCACATTTGTTTGATTTAAATTTGGTTTAAATGTAGTTATCCTTATTGGGATAATACAGGCCATCTGTCTGTATGTAAACTCAAACCAGATATGATTTAAAAACAGTAAATTAATTACAGAAAATAGTTTTATTAACCAATTAATCATTTACTATTACCATTACCATTACCACTATTACTATTACTTACTATTACCATTACCATTACCATTACTACTATTACTATTACTTACTATTACCATTACCATTACTATTACCACCGAGGTGGTGGAATGAACTTCCCTTAGATGTCCGAACAGCTGAGTCACAGGCAGTCTTCAAACGACGTCTAAAGACTTACCTCTTCATAAAGTACTTAAGTTAGCACTTACACACACACACACACACACACACACACACACACACACACACACACACAAAAAACTCCAACAGAGTTTTGGGACTGATGGTATTCCTAGTTTGTGACCTAGTGAGCCAATATCAGAATGTATTTCTGATAGACTTCAAACGCTATTGTAAGTCGCTCTGGATAAAGGCGTCTGCCAAATGCCATAAATGTAAATGTAAATGCAGGCAGCAAAGCAACTCAGAAACTTCACTGAGCCTCCTCCATGTGTCACAGAAGGGACAGTGCTCATTTCCTTGAAAGCTTTGTGGGGTTTTTTTTCTCCCGGTAAAAAAAATACAGCTGGTAGGATTTTCCAAAAAGCTCTAATTTTGTCCGAAGCACGTTCTGCCAGAAGGACTGTGGTTTGTAAACAAGTCCAGTCTGGCCGTTCTGTGAGTTGCTTTTGGAAAAGGGGTCCTCCTGGGTCTTCTGCCATGAAGCCCATTTTCATTCAGACACTGACGGACTTGAAAGTGCTGTACCTTGAGCTTGAAAGTCCCCTTGGATCTGTTTTGAAGTTATTCTCGGTTCTTTTTTTTTTTTTAACCCTTCGAACAATCTGTCTGTTCGACTGCGGACTAATTTTGCTCTTGCGACCTCGTCCAGAGCACAGTACAGTCCTATGAGCCTTAACCGTCTTTATAATGTCGGCAGCCGCGTTCACAGGAACATCAAGCTCTTTAGTTATGATCTTATAACGTTTACGTTGAGCATGCTTGGCCGTGACCTTTTTCCTCATCTCCTTAGCCCATTCTGTTTGCCATGTTCAGTGTGATACCCACAGTGGAATAAGACAGCTAGATGAACAACTACATCCATTTAAACTGTTGCATGACATTTACATTTACATTTACGGCATTTGGCAGACGCCTTTATCCAGAGCGACTTACAATAGTGCTTTGAAGTCTATCAAAAATACAT
>CM074977.1:22555537-22567160 GCA_037576825.1 Pangasius krempfi
CCACCTCTGACTCCGTAAAGGACACCGTCATCCCTGCGCCTCCTCCTGGCTCTGCAGAGGGCGTCTCTGCACCCACCTCTGACTCCGTAAAGGACACCGTCATCCCTGCGCCTCCTCCTGGCTCTGCAGAGGGCGTCTCTGCACCCACCTCTGACTCCGTAAAGGACACCGTCATCCCTGCGCCTCCTCCTGGCTCTGCAGAGGGCGTTGTTGTTACTCCACCTCAATGTATTCACCTCAATGTCATCCTTTAAGATGGCATTCTAGTCATGTTCATGTGGAGTTTGAGTCATAAACAAAATCCAGTCAGGTAGTAATTTTTGAACGTTCATGTTTGATTGCTCCTACATACAAGGTTTATTTATTTTTATGACAATCTGAAAATGAAATTTGCATGAGGATTTGTAAAAGATTTGGAAATAGCGAGATGAAGTCAGCAAGAACGTGGTAAACATGTGTAACAGCAAGCAGTCATGATTTGTGGCCTCTTTGGCCTTCCACATGAAACCCGAAGGCGTTTTAAAACACAAACACACGGATCATTTGAATCGTTTTTTTTTTTTTTACCGAGTGGAAATTTCTCACAGGAAGCAGGAGTAGCAGCGCAGCGCCTTCAGGTAACACACCCAGTGGAAGAGTTTCACTAACTTACAGTTTAATCTCATTTCATTCCTCTTGAACTCGCTGTGATAAGGAAGAGCTCGGAGAGAAACATGGTGAGTTGGCGAGTTTTTCTCTCTTTTCTCTTCTCTCGGTCATTTTTTTAAATGTGTCAGTATTGAGTGTCAGAATGACCAGTGAGAGGTTTGAATGCTTTGAAAGGGTTTAAATAATAAACCGATCGGGAGGTATCCTTGTCTTTTTGCTAGTGCGCACTTCAACCTTGAGAAGTCACAAGATCAGAGTTAATGCCGTTTGTTAACTGTAGGTATTGAAATTAATATATTAATAAAGTGACAGACAATACACTTTAGTTTTAGTTTTGAAAAAAAAACAAAAAACCCTGTTTATCAAACGCTGTAACCTCTCAGTGCTGCACGGGCTCTCAAATGACATTGATATTGGGGGCGTGGTCAACGGTCTTTACGCTGTTCTTAGGGGTGTGGCCAAGGACAATAACGGTCCTACCATGAACACAGCAAAATGTACTCTTTTCATTTCTTTTCTTTCTTTTCTTTAAATAAATAAATAAACACATTTGTTTGTTTGTTTATTTATTAATGTTTATCGTGATGTAACTGAGCTTGAGCCATCTGTCAGGTTAACTTTATTACTGCTGTATGTTCAATTAAATTCCAATTCAATTTTATTTGTTCAGCGCATTTAACATTGGACACAATGTCACAGAGCAGCTTTACAGATATAAGTTAAATATACAATCAAATTAAATTAAATGAAAATAAATTGTAAATATGTGAATTCATCCCTACTGAGCAAGCCAGAGGCGATGGTGGCAAGAAAAAACTCCCTGAGACGATATGAGAAGGAAACCTGAAAGGAACCTGACTCAAAAGGGAACCCGTCCTTATCTAGGTTCTAACAGATAGTGCAATCTTAAATAAACCCCTTCTATAATGGTGTACTAAATGGACAAATAGTGCAGTTGTGCAACCAGGAAATTCATCACAGTTTTTGAAAGAAGTCCGGTTGGTTAAAATCTATCTACTGTCCACTGATGGAGTCCTGAGTATGAAGGTGCTCGTGGCAACCGCAGCCCCAAAGCCACCACAGCAATCACAGTCCCAAGCCATCACAGTACAATTACCCATACGAGATCCGCAAGCCATCTCCACGGCCCCTAAGTGTCACCATCCCCTGCAATCCCAATGATTTTAAGGCTGTCCATTTGGGGCCACCCCCAGCAGCAGTGAGCGAACTCAACCGATGAGAACTCCGACCAGAAGTAGGGCATCAGGATGGATCAGACAGGTCCGGAGAGCAGAAGGGGTCAGGATCACTGGCACTGGAGAGAGAGAGAGAGAGACAGATGGAGAGAGAGGGAGAGATTATTAGGTATGCTTATTGTCCCATAATGGTTAAGGACAATGTATTTTGCATGCAGAGTGCAAGCAGGGACTCTGGCAAGACTAGCTGTGACAGCATAACTAAAAGGGAGAGCCAGAAGCTAACACAGACATGAGGAGACCCTGGGACATAAGGCAGCCAGCCACTCCACCGTCGACAAACCTGAGTGAACACGTGAGTGAGGGGGCGACAGCATCCAAACATCCCAGATCACCACAACACTCTATGCCTGTGAACCCTTCAGATCTGCTCCTTTACCTAAGAAAAAAGTATTCACAAAAGGCTTGACTAAACAAATATGTTTTCAGCCTAGACTTAAAGACTGAGACTGTGTCTGAGTCCTGAACACTAATTGGAAGGCTGTTCCATAACTGTAGGGCTTTGTAAGAGAAAGCTCTACCCCCTGCTGTAACCTTCACTATTCCAGGTACCAACAAATAGCCTGCATCTTTTGATCGACATAGGCGTGGCAGATCATAAAAGACCAAAGGTTCACTCAGGTACTGCGGCGCGAGACCATTTAGTGCTTTATAGGTCAGAAGTAGTATTTCATAATCAATAAGAAATTTGCGGGGGTGAAGATAATGTATGTTTTATGTAATTTAATTTTATTATTTTCTTACTACTTATTTGTGTATATTTTGTTTTTGTGTTATTAATATTTTCATGTTTATTATCTATCCTATTAATAAGTAGCCTATGTATTAGATTTAGTATTTACATTTATTATCTATATTAATAATTAGTAGTCTGTGTAGCAATAGCAGTAAAATGCTTGCTCAGCACTGGCAAGCATTTTTTTTTTTAATGTTTACATTATCCAACATCACAGCTCAGTCCAAGTTTCCAGAGTCAGAGTCATTCAGAATACTGACAGTGCAGGTCTATGCACATTTACATTGCCTACGATATGCAGAAATGCATGAAGTTTGTAAAAATGGAAGAAGTTAGAGATCCAAAAAAAATCTGAAAATTACCAACTGGAAGCAAAAATGATATATATCTGTTTATCAAGCATTTCCCCGTTTTTTATCTTTAGAAAAAAAGACGAGTGCTCGGTGGATTCAGAAAAACATCATCCAGTCCTACCACACGCAAACAGGTGAGGAATCAAATTAAACTGTAATTATATTTACACTGGGACCTGCTCTGTTTATGTAACCCTGCAAGATGAAGTGTCCGTAAACAGAACTCCATCGAGCAACAGCAGTTCAACAGTAAGCAGAACATTATTTAGTATTTTGGATTATCAGTTTTAAATCAAACCGTACTGAATTGTATTAACAGTACTGAATGACATAAAGGACTAAGACTTACCAAATATTTAAGCAATATTGCAGAAGCAAGAGTGCTGTTGTACTGAGTATACACACAGTGAAGTCTACCATTGCTGTTATACTACATAGCAGCACTCTTGTGATTTGGAACACTGCTTGTCCAGTCAAATTAGTATACCAGAATATGTATAATATAGAATAAAAATACTGAATCAACTGAATGTTATGAATCATGGGTAAACAGTGCTAAATCAGATGAATCGGATCTTGGATGAACCCTACAAAATCTCAGTATGGATCTCTAATTGGATGAATGCTACTGAATCACATGATCCTTATAATGCATTATTACTAGAGATGGAGTGTAATAACTCAACCATGAGAGAAAACCCATGCAGTATGAATCTAATAAGTCTCTACTCCATCACATTATTATTATTATTATTATTATTATTATTATTATTATTATTATTATTATTATTTTTCAGAATGATCTCTCAGTTGATGGAGAGTCACACAGCAGCAGTGCTGATCTTTCTGTAAGTCCGTTTCTTACTCTATCCCTTCTTTTTTTTTTTTTACCTGCCTGGATGTTTCTTGCGCTCAATGCTCTAGGGGAAATGTGTCTGTTTATACAGGAAGCACTAGAAACATGAGGTACATAAACGCAGTATAAGTGTTTCACTGTAAATGTAATTAATCAGTCTCACAGAATATCTCTTTTTTTTAAATGATTAATTTTAGCTGAGAACTATAATAATCACTGACTTGGTTTCTGAGGGATGAGTTCTGAATAGTTTCTTGCAGGATCTAAGTAATAACCACAACACAGCAATGAACTGTTCAATAAAATAGAATTTATTGAAACACAGTGAGAAGAAGAAGCACCAAAATGCAAAGATTAGAGAGCGAGATCACGGACATAAGTAGGAGAGATTTTGCGGTGGTGTGTGCGATTCTCTGTTTAAAAGAATGCTGATTTTAACAAACGGTTTGCAGCTTCAGGTTATTCAACACAGTACAAGTAAAGATTGTCTTTTTGTGCCCAGATGTAGTCTTGCTTGGAGTTGCGTTTGGAGTTTGTAGCGGGCGTGAGAGGAATGTGCGCTGTGAATGAGCACTGTTGCGAGGACGAGATGTCCTCGTGCAGTGTGCACGTTGATCGATGGTGACTCCATTCAAGGTGTACGGCGATGCAGTGTGATTGAGTCTGTCTTCATATATACGTGAAATTTGCAGGTTCATCCGTCTGCAGATTTGCTTCCTGATGCAGTTCTGTCAGTCTCATAACTCGTGGAGGTCTAGCCGTTGAACAAAGTTGAAAGCAGCAGTTTCACTTACATTAAAAGTAAACTTGCACAAGAAAAATGAGAACTCAAGATGCTCTTGGGCAGCATTGGCTAATTTTACACTGATGGGTGATGTGAGCCATTCTCTTTTTATGGTCTCACCATGAGGGTGATGGTCCATCCAGCGTAATGGTTAAGCTACAGAGAGCGACGAAGGCTGGTGGAGTCCTTTCAATAGTTTTTGGGGGTGATGTATAGTAGTGTTACTTCCTCCTGGTTACTGTAAAAGTACTTTGATAATGGTGTGTCCCCTATCTGTGAATGTGTGGTACCTGAACTGCTGTGTGTCTGATGTCGTTCGTTCCTTGTCTACAGGAAAAGTCAAGAGGAAAGCTCAGCACCTTTTTCAGGCACTCTCCCAAACCGGCTCCGAACTATGCTCATTGCCAGGTAGGAAAAACATCTGTACATGTGCATAGTGGGGAAAACAAACTCTTCTTTGTATTTCACTAATCAGAAATGCACTTAAGAGTGGAAGTGAAACCAACAGAATTCAGTTTCTATTCTAAGTTTGTTTTAAGTTGCTGACTTTTTAACTCAGCTTATTTTATCTTTGTTTTTAAACGTATTTAATATTCAATTTAACAACACTATTATTATTCCCTTCCTGTTCCTTTCACTTAACATTTTCATTCCCTTCCATTTCCCTTCTCTGAATAACACTTATTGTGTGTGTGTGTGTGTGTGTGTGTGTGTGTGTGTGTGTGTGTGTGTGTGTGTTTCAGGGTGCTGGGAGCTCAGACATCACAGAGAAGAAAGACAGAGCAGATGAATTCCCTCATCTCCCCCCAAGACCCAGTGAGAAGGTGCATTATCATATATTATAACTATGAAAAGCAGAGATTGTGATGTTTGTGATGTTAATCAGCAGAGATTTACTCAGTCTCTTCATCGTGCTCTCTTTAATCCTGTGTTCACACTTGCCAGTGACAAAGCAAGGTTTTCTGTGTATGTGTGTGACACACAGCTATGATTTCAGTGACATCTGAGTACAATTTTCTCAAGTTTATCCAAATTAGCTATGATACTGTAAAGAAGGAACAAATCCTAACAATCTGCTTGAATGAGTCCTCGGACTAATCCTATGGCACCTGTGGTCCGACTTTTCTTCAGTTCCCTGCTCACGACTTTACTTCCTACCTGCAATTAGTTCCCATTTACTGTTTGTTGCAAAAATGGAAGACAAACTTATAACCATAGATTTATCTTATCCTATCAAATATGACCTCTTGCTAAAGTTATATAGAAATGTTCAAAGTTTGTAAGGAAGTAGCACAGATCGTTGAAGCCTCTGGTAAGTTTACTTGGCTAGTACAGTTAGTTCGCTTTGATCATCTAATCTGAGAATGAAGCTAGTACGAAGTTGAGCACATAACGTAAATCGAACAACCGATTTTCACATTGCTTAGTGCATTATTTAATTTGTGTTTAACTAGTTAGTGCTATAAATATATATAGCTACTACTGTTTCTCTTTGGAACTAAAAATACACTATGAAGGCCACACCTGCAGGAGACAAACTACAAGTAACATGAGCAACATTTCACCTGTCTTTAAATAATAATAATAATAATAATAATAATAATAATAATAATGGCCAGTACTTTTCCTACTTCCCTCCACTTCTCACTTTGATTCCATTTTTTTTCCCCTTCTCTGAAAAACACTCACAGTTATAGCAGTCATATGAGATTGAGGAACTGTGCTCTTTGTGTGTGTGTGTGTGTGTGTGTGTGTGTGTGTGTGTGTGTGTGTGTGTGTGTGTGTGTGTGTGTGTGCTTCAGGGAGCTGGGAGCTTAGACATCAGAGAGAAGAAAGCCAGAGCAGATGAAATCCCTCGTGTCCCTCCAAGACCCAGTGAGGAGGTGCAGTATCTTATAGTTATACCTATGAAAACCAGAGGTTGTGATGTTTGTGATGTTAATCAGCTTTTCTGTTCATCAGGAGCTCAGAAACTCCATCACACACCGCCTGAGTGTGAATCCAACTGATGCGGATCATAATCAGGTACAGCAGGGATTTACTTGGTCTCTTCCTCTCTCTCTTTTACCTTACATTCATACTAGTGAGTGACAAAGCGACAGGTGATTGTTCATTTTCTACCTAGGTGTGCGACACAGAGTTGCGATTTCAGCGACGTTTGAACGGAGAATTTCTCAAATTTGTGCAAATTTATGATGCGATAAAGCGACAACTCCAAACGATCACCTTGAAAAAGTCCTTAGACCAATCCTTTGGTGCGTGTGGTTTGACATTTCTTCAGTTCCCCGCTCACAACTGTTTAACTTCATTTAATGTTTGAAACATGCTTCAAAGTTGTTACACTAACACTTGCTCATTTCTCACCTTGAGAAGAACCAAACACAATCCAAACAATAATTGTGAGCAACACAAGGAGAGCTCAACAACAATACAGACTACTTACAGTAGCAAATGCTCAGCAACTAACGAGGGAAAACACAGCTTATATAGAAGAAGTAACACACAAGACAGATGTGTAAAACACAAGACAGGTGTGCACAAATATAGGAAAAAATGCAGCAACAAAGGAAGAAGGGAGGGTGCCCTCTGGTGGTTTGGGGGTGAACATGGTGGTTTGTTACTTACATAAAATTTATTTTTCTCTTATTTTCTTTTAGGATTCTGTTGTGTCAGTCAACAAACAGCAGGTCAAAGGAGGTGAAGATGAAGGATGTCAAGTAACAAAACACATTTTCATCATAATTCTTCTGTTCTAGGAGATGATGGTAGAGATTATGGCTGTAAAATCTAAAAAGATATATGTGTGTGTGTGTGTGTGTGTGTGTGTGTATGGGGCAGGACACCAGAGAGGAAGCCATCAAGGACAAGTATGAGGAGGAGAGGATGAAGAGCAGAGAGGAAGATGAGGGGATGACTACAGTAATCACCCTGTCTAATCTCTTAATTATTAGTTGGATGAATAGATTAATAGACCAATTAATAGAAATGAATATATGAGCAGTAGTGTAATAGAAAGTTTGTAGCATATTTGATAGCAGAGCAAATAGTCACCCTGGCAAGGAGTGTTAATTACTTACTTATATCACAAGCACACATTCCAATTTACATTTATGCCATTTGGCAGACGCCCTTATCCAGAGCGACTTACATTTATCCCATTTATACAACTGAGCGGTTGAGGGTAAAGGGCCTTGTTCAAGGGCCCAGCAGTGGCAGCCTGGTGGTGCTGAGGACTGAACTCATGACCTTCTGATCAGTAGTCCAACATCTTAACCACTGAGCTACCACTTAGTTTAGTATCTCGTGAGTAACTGTCAGAGCATGATGAAGAAAATAAAACACAAAATAATAGGCGGTGCTGGATCAAGTGCCAGTCTGTCTACAAACACACCAGCAGGACAAAAGGAGACACAAGAGAGGCAGACGTACTGGGATTCTCTGCAGAACTCAGGAGGACTGAATCACATTTTTTCTGAGTTCTGCAGAGAATTTTATGGTGAATGTTCAGACACTGGATGATAAAACGATCCGATGGATTAAGTTTCAGTGTTATCTTGGGAACCGCTGTGTTTTTACCTTCGCGGAAAAACATTGGTGGACGCATTGGTACCAGACCATGGCTAACACCAGCAGGATTCACCATCTAGCATCAGGACAGAACTGCAAGCTCAGAACTGCAAACTGCAGAACACAGAGGTGGCAGGGTTTGTTTCTTAGTAAACAATCACTGGGCATCAGATGTTACAGTTCTAGAGCATGATGAATTAAAACAAGCAGAGTAAAATGAATCAGAAGAGGAGCAGAGAAGTGAAACCAACAGAATTCAGTTTAAAATGGGAAAAAAGTGACACTTTTTCAGGTTTGACTGGAAATGAGGACACAGGAGGCAGGCTTGGAATGGGGCTTGGAATGGAATGAAACTCAGAATGGGGATCTTCTTTTTTCCTTTTTATTTTCCTTTGCTTTTGGCATGGCTCTGTCCACTGGACTGGATTTGGTGCTCCCTTTTTAGTGAGATCAGTCAGCAGGCTGGTGACATCTGAATAATTAGGCACAAACCTAAGATACTAGCCATTTGCGTTTGCCATGAGTCCTGCCCATCTCAAGATCTCAGGACATCCCTCAGATGCTGAATGTGTCGCTGCCAGTCATTACTATAAATAATAAGGAAGGCACTGGTGTAGGCAGTGTGCAGACGGAGGATTCTGTCCATGAGTCTTTGGATCGATGCTGCGGCTCGAAATAAACGAAAAGGAAGGGTCACAAATTGGTGTAAACCAAACAGTGTGGAAAAGGCCATTTCCTCATGAGATTTGCCAATGTCCCTTTGTCAAATCCAGTGTCGAAAAAAAACGAGCTGCACTTAACCGATCGAGCAGTTCGTCAATGCAGGGCATTGGACGTGTCAAATTTAGACACCATGTAGACTTTTCTAAAACTCACACAGAACCAGACTGAACCATCTGCCTTGGGAACCAGGACCGCTGGACTGTACCGGTCACTGTGGGTCTCCTCGATTATCCCCAAATCAAGCATTTGTGAGCTCCTCCCACACCACTTGTTTTGTGTAACCCCAGGTACAGCAGAGATTTACTCAGTCTCTTCCTCTCTCTCTTTTACCTTACATTCATACTAGTGAGTGACAAAGCGACAGATGCTTGTTCATTTTCTACATGTCACAGAGCTGCAACTCAAGCAACATTTGAACTGAGAATTTCTCAATTTTATTCAAATTATTTATGATGCAATAAAGCGACAAACCCAAACGATTAGCTTGAATGAGTCCTCAGACTAATCCTGTGGTATGTGTGGTCTGAGGTTTCTTCAGCTCCCCGCTCACAACAGCTTGACTTGATTTAATGCTTGAAACATGTTTCAAAGTCACTATGCTAACACTCACTCATTTATTAACTTTTGGACTTAAATCACAGACTCTGAATGTGGACACTTTTATCTAAAATACTAGAAATCCACTGATGAAATGATGAAATTCATGTGTGTGTGTGTGTTTGTGTGTGTGTGTCTTATACCAGATGGAAAATCAGGACGTTGGTGAGCGCACTGAGGTAGAGTGTGCTTACTTTAAAAATGCACATTTATAGAATGACAAAAAAATCAAACACACAATTTTACAAGTTCATCAAGTAACAATAATAATTAGATAATAAATGTGCAGAAACAATAATTTATTGTAGAAAAATTTAATTGAACCCAGTTGGAACCCATTTTGCTTAGATCCAGGAAACTTTAAATTGCATTCAAATGTTTTGTGTAATATTTTCACAAACTCTCTCAACACTGTACGTCTAAAATGTGTGTAACAGGATGACAGTGAGGAGTGTGTGAACGAAGCCGCTGCTGCAGTTGAGAAAGAGAAAGTACTGGTATAATCATCATACACAATGCATTTCTATTCAGTTCTCTTGGAGAATTTTAGAATGAATAATAAAATAATAACAAAGTTTATTGTTGTTTTATTCATCCGCTAAAGCCAAAGAAAAAGAAAGTAAAGAAAAAGAAGAATCCCTTCATGCCTCATGTGGCAGCTAAGGTAAGGGATAAAAACATTATCCAACATTTTTGTGGGTTTTTCATTTCACTTTAGGAAAACAGAAAACTGTAAACAACCCCCTATCATATTTCTGATTTTGACATAAAATATTACATAAAATAAATGTTAGAAATTAAAGCTGATGCACATGCATGAATTAGATGGTGTTTTTTTTCCCAATAAATTTTATTAAGAACTGAAGAGTCAAGAATTGAAATTAAATACCAGGTTGTTTACTAATGTCCAATGTTATGCATCAAATCATAAACCACGTAGTGGACTATTTCTGATTTTCTGCTTTAGAAAAGAAAATCAAATGGTTGCTAATTAGTCGTAATTAAGTGCAGTATTTTTCTTTACAACAGTCACGTCCACTTGAGTAGTACACTACGACTACCTGAACCTGATTTCTGCCGTAAAATAATTTGAGCGCTGTTTCATGTACAGCATCATAACTTCATCAAGGGTGTTGAAGAGCGTAGTATAACTAATTATGTATGTATTATATCTGAACTCATGTTTATTTATCTTACATAACTGAACTGTACATGCAGCATGGGGCTTGTTTTTATAAATTTATTCATTTAATTAATTTCTTCCTATTTCTATTTCTTTACTTCAGAGTAAAATGAATCAGAAGAGGAGCGGTGAGGATGGCACTGAGGTTTTAGAGGTATTCAGAAAGGGGAATTTTTACTGGCTTTTACTGTTTGTTCACTATTCAGGACATTTTCTTCCATTTCCTCATTTTCTCTTTTGCTTTGATTTTGTTTCCCCTGTATTCTACTTCTCTACACAGAAGTTAATTACAAACCCTCAGTCAGACTGAGCACAGTAAAAAGTTTGATTTGACAATAAATGGGCTGTTAAATCAGTGCTGAGGATTTAGTGACCCGTTATCATTATGGCAATATATTTCTGTACAAAGAACACAGATTACAGAGCCTGTAAACGGCAAGCAGTGTTTATTTTTGTGACTTAAGCAGTGAAAAATGAAAATGGTCAACTCATCAACTCAGTTTTTATAGGTTTCTTTCTGGTGCATTCTGCTCTGACTTGTTCATATGCATATGGAAATAGTGGCAAGTTTGACTGGCTGTGCCTTTAAGACAGTAGAATGTGTGTTTGTGTCTTTTGAGTCTATATATGTACACTGAATATAAAAAAAGTTGACACACCCCTATTAACATAGCAGATTTTTGTGATATGTAAAAAAATGAAACCAAGGTAAATCATATCCAATCTTTCCCCACCTTTAATGTGACATAGCAACCAAAAAAAAAGTGAAAAACAAATAGAAACATTTTAGAGACAAAAAAATAAAAAGTGACATCACCAAGAACAGGATGTCCCTCTAAAGTCCACTATATTACCAAAAGTATTCGGTCACCCATCCAAATGATCAGAATCAGGTGTCCTAATCACTTGGCCTGGCCACA
>CM074977.1:22582338-22615441 GCA_037576825.1 Pangasius krempfi
CCAGTGCTTTCTTTCTTTTTAAGAATGTACCCAACTGTTGATTTGGCCACACCTAAGGTTTTTGCTATCTCTCTTATTGATTTATGTTGTTGTTTCAGCCTAATGATGGCCTCCTTCACTTGCATTGAGATCTCTTTGGACTTCATATTGGTAGCTCCAGTCAAACAGCTGCCAAATGCCATCTCAACTCAGTGTACACACTCACGCAAACTCTTCACCCTCCTGCTGTCTGGCAAAAGGTACCAAAGAATTTGGGGCCTCACAGCCAGACTGTGTAACAGCTTCTTTCCACTCTGTCCACTTTAGCCACACTAGAACTGTGTACTAGTTGTGCTAGACATTGCACTGTCCTTTACTGTGCCTTTTGTTCTGTTTTAGGAAATTTGTACTTGTGTTGCTCTGTTTGAACACATGCACTTTATGCAGTGCTGTGTAGGTCTGTGTAATCTTTAGTTAGCTCTGTGTAGTCTCAGGTAGTTTTGTGTTGTTTTATGTAGCACCATGGACCTGGAGGAACATTGTTTTGTTTTACTGTGTACTGAACAAGCTGTATATGGTTGAAATGACAATAAAAGTCACTTGACTTGACATTTTCTTCTATCAACAGACCTGCGATTAAAGAAAGGTACTAGATTCTGTTTACGTCATCAGTCATTGTGATCCAGGCTCATGTAGAAAACAGGCTCACACAAACTCAAAAATTCTTCAACGTGATCTTGAAGCAGCGAGATTTCGTGTTTACATTTCTTCATCACGGCTACCATATTTGTAGTTGTCCTGTGAGTCCTAGTCCCAATAGTAGCCTCCTATTGGTTACTATTTTGGACGAGTGTCATAGCAGTGCTTACAATCTGAGATTTTTATCAGAAGTTTCTCACACAGTATTGTAGTCAGCCTCAATGGTACTACTTTTGTCTCAATGGTACTACATCGGCAATGATAATGTCAGCATGTCACATTATGCATTCGAAGACCGCCAGGCTAAACCTACAACCAAGGAATTCCTTTAACATCTGCGACAACAAAATCAGGCAGGAAATCATGCAGTGGAAAACCAGCTTTAGTGCAAACCCACTGAGCAAAGATATGTCCAAAAAAACGTCTTTGAACGTCTTTGTCGCACACTGAAAAGACATCCCCTGAGGAGCCAGAATGAAAGTTGTTATTACATCTTTTTATGAACAACGTTGACATCCACAGGACCGCTGCACAAGGTTAAAAATTAGTTCAAATGTGGTTATTGTGGACTTCTTTTCAACTGCAGACTCATTTAGAAATCATTTATACTGTTTCTGGACCAAATAAACAGTCACACGCTGCATTCAATTAAAACTCACTTTATTTCAACGTAATTTACATTTGTAGCTGCAAAGCAACTCTACACTGTGTGTGTGTCCAAAAATCTTGAAAACAAAAGTGAAACAACTCAGGCTGCAGTGGATAATTAACAAATAAATAAACAACAATCCACCTAGCACATGCGCTACGACTGCGTCACAATTTTTTTATAGAAAAAAAATTCTTTAAATTTCATCTTGTGTGTCATCCCCCTTCCTTCCTATTTAAGGAATACTGTTGCCATGAAAGGGTGTAAGTGTAAAATGTGGGTGCTAATATCTTGGTGCCAGATACCAGAGCACACCTTCAGAGGTCTGGTGGAGTCCATGCCTTGATGGCTCAGGGCTGTTTTGTGGCACAAGGGGAACCTTTTTAAAGAAATTTACTCGAAACTCAGGTTCAATAATAGGAACCTGCACCTTTTATCTTTAAGGGAAGTTAAAGTCTGAGAAATGAGAACATGTTTTTTGAGCATAACTTTAATGGGTAACCTGTCAGATTGCATTTACTTTTCATCCATTCATTTCTGAACATTTCACCTATTCCAAAACGTTAATAATTCCAAATATCTAATAATTCAGCAGGATGCCAGGATCCAAAAGATCAAAACGTTAAGGGAGTCACGTCCTGAGATTTATAGATATTAGTTTCGTGTTGGATGTTTATGTCTCATTATCTTTTGGGTGTCTGTCTGAATTTATGTCATTTCAGGTTTACATTCTCTTTCCTTTCACAATAACTTCAGACAACTCAGATTTCTTTCAACTCAGATTTTCTGTGGCTTGTATGTTTGTATTATCAGATTTTCCTTAAGAGAATAACTCTCAGAATGTGCTGTTAACATGGGAGTTTCCATGTACTAGTAGACTTAGATTTTTAGGTTTTTATGTCAGTGTTCATTTGTTTTTCGCTCAAACAACCCTCTTTGTATGTTATTAAGATACTCAGTTAATCTTATTACCATCTTCCTGCTAGTTTCAGTTAAACAGTTGACCCTGTTTGTTGTGAGGTGACATGGTGTCATACAAGAGCAACTGCATGAGGAATGTAAGTTATATTTTATTCTGAAGATTGTTTTTATGGTTTATGAAGATATAAAAATGTGAATTCAGCAGAAAGACATTCCAAACAACATGAAATGTGGGTTGCAGCATACAAATACTCATCACTTCATTTTTTAAAATGTATTCCATTCATATATTTAAATATAGTGTGATGGAATATTAAGACAATACACATAACACACTACTCATATAATGAACCACTAAAGAACATAATAATTCAGGATTTTCTACATTCCCCTTACAAATTATGATTAATACATTTTGAGATTCTTTTTTAATTTGATTTGCTTGAATATTGCAATTCAATAGCAATAGCTAAATCTTTCAAATTTTCAAAACAGTACACATTGGGGTGTGCTGTTGATTATTATCCTATAACAGCACGTCTCTAAGTGTTTTATTCCTCTTATACCACAGCTATTCACAGATTACAGTGGTTAATTTATTAAAGAACAACACATATTTTTGTCTGTTTATAGTTACATTTAATGTTGTGGAACGTCAAGGAAACAAGTTGGTTCCTGTTCTCACTTATGTTATAGCAGCTATAAATAGTCATTCCCTCACCAGCCTCTCTTTTTTCTTTCTTGATATTAATAAGACTAAATGAATGCAGCTTGTCACATTACCAAGAAACAGCAAAGTGTAAACTCCTCCGTCCTGACTATGTATGTTTGACATATGTGGTTGAGGTCTCCTGAAAGTCTTCTGCACAGCTGGTATAGAGTTATGAGTGGTGCATTTACTGTTTTTTTTGGAATTATGTTAGTGTTAAAGTGAGAAACGTCACAGCACAGGTCATTAAAGATGTTCTTCTTTCAAAAAACATCCAAAGAATGTTAGAAATGTTTTAAAGCGTGCTTTATTTTTATCTGTAAATCCAGATTACAATGTACTTTTTTACTTGGCTGATTCAAAGTTCTTGGATCTCTTATCTGATTTCAAGTTTTAAAAATTAGTTTGACACATGCTCAACACTCAAATTTCAAATTCTTTTCTCATTCAAAGTCAACCTCCAGCAAAACGGCAAAAAAAATGTTTTACTGTATTCAAAATTACGTTTAAAAAAAAGATAATATCTAAAAATAAGTAAACAAATAATCAACCAATCACAGGTGAGCCTCAGTGTAGCTGAAGAGGTTCCCAGGTGTTTGTTTTCCACTTGTTACTATCCACACAAAGAAACTGGACATCGTTGGAATGATTTTTGTAAGTAAACATGGGCCCAATCTGTCATACCGGGGTGTCCAATCTTATCCAGGGCCAGTGTGGGTGCAGGTTTATTTTCCAATCAAGCAGGAGCCAAACCTGATTCCAGCTGTTTATTCAGCTGATCTTGGCTTTCAATAGACTTTCAGGTATGGTTTGTACGTATTTGGAATGAAAACCTACACCCACACTGGCCCTTTCTGGATATGATTTGACACCCCTTCTGTAATATAAAATGTGATCGAGAGGACACACAGTAAGGTGTTGTAACGCCTCGGCTGAGGCGGGTTGTGTAGGATCCATCAGCAGAAAATATAAGCAGACAAATCCGAAACGGAAGGCAGAAAACACAAACAGGTAACGAGAGCAAAGTCCGAAAAACCAGGAAGTCAATCAGCGAGAAAATCCAATCCAAAATCGTAAGGCTAAGGCAGAAATCCGAACAAACAAACCAGGGTCATACACATGAAGAAAACGATACACAATGGCAAAGGAAAATGCTCAGTAAAGTCCCGAAATCAATACTTCTTAACGCTGCTTAAATGTCCCAGAAAATCCCGGAAGTGTTTCTCAAGGGTGGCGTCAAAACTCCAGCGAGGGCTCCCTCTGGCGGGCAGGTGCCGGTGGTGACGTTACAGGTGTGATGTGAATGAAAAGTTGTGGCCCAGTACAGGAGACAGGGTTGACTAACACTGCACTGAGAAGTGGTGCACTGAATTTGCTAATTTAAAATTTCAAATGCCAGAAAAACCTGTAATTATGTCAGTATCAGGTATTAGTTGGGAAAGGACCAACAGTTAACTGTGTATATGTTAGGGCCGTACAAGTGTGTATAAACAGGATCTTCAGCTTCATGCTGACTTCAGTTTTTCTCAATCACTTAGACACTTAAACTGATTATATGAGTAATATATTGTATATATATTAGCAAGTATATATTGTAGCACATTTCCTGTCTTGGTATTCTTAAGGAAGCCACACTCCCCTGATGTACAGTATAACCTTCTCATATTTTGATACATACAGTCCCAACAATATCCATACAGCATTGTTATTGTGGAGTGTTTTCTCTGTGTGACGTAAAAAAATAAACACGGACGCATGTCTAAGAGTGATGTACACGTACAATCGTGACTATCACACAACTGATAATTTCTTTCTGTTCGTCTTGCATGTCAGATAGC
Source organism: Pangasius krempfi (assembly GCA_037576825.1). Classification (NCBI taxonomy): domain Eukaryota; kingdom Metazoa; phylum Chordata; class Actinopteri; order Siluriformes; family Pangasiidae; genus Pangasius; species Pangasius krempfi. The sequence goes on from CM074977.1 coordinate 22,587,134, forward strand.
TTATCTAAACTCAGAACTATGCGTGCGTATATGCGAAGAAACTATGACTCATGATGGAGTTGTGTGACACATCGTGACACACAGCGGAGGCAATTATTTTTTCTTTGCGTCCTGAAGTGTTCCTTTTCAGTGTATCCCTGAAAGACACATTGCACCTTTTAACCATTTATTGTTACATTTCATGTTGTGGAACGTCAATGAAACTAGTTCTACACACATGACACATTTCCCAGAACAATTGTATGTTGATAGATCAGTTGCACTCTTTGAGCAGAACTTAACAGGTAAATCTCATTCGTAAAGCACAGGTTGCATTCAGAAAGCACTAACATCACGACATGAACTCCATTAACACACAATTAACACACAGCTCTCCAGATGTAAACACTAAGCAGCAAAATTGTTCACACACTAATCAGAACTTCAGGATGGAACAAAAGAGCAACATGTGTGTCCTTTTTTTTAAAGGACCAAAACAATGGCAGAAGACCACAAAGAGTGTGAAGAGAAAGAGTTGAAGCAGAAGAACAGGTATATCAAATGAAATATGGGTCACTGTGACTGACAAAATCATTGTCCATGGACTCACAATGAGAGAAGCCTAGCAACGACACCAACCCAATCTAAGTTGCTTTGTCTAGTTTTATAGAAATTATTGTTGTACTTTAATGGATTTTCCTTTGATATATATGGCTTGTATTTACATGTATATTTGTTCCGCAACTGACTGTACCTTTTATATACAGTTTTTCTCTTTTGGATACACACTGTGACTGAATAAATACACCAAATAATTGATTCCTTATGCTAAAATCCCATAATCGCACAATATTCCTTCACAATAATAAACACATTCTTACTGATTCAACAGAGTTTGCAGTTCTGCTGCATTCATTTTGCAAAATTCTATACACACTTCTCAATGCGCTGTGAACGTCCCATTGGCAACAGAGCTGTCTCATTTTCCTAATGAATGAAAGCACATTAGTTGTGATGTTGAGGAGGTTTTGTGGCCAAATCCTCATGATCGACAAGATGATACGTAAGAGTTCTTTTTTTTATTTCTTTATTTTTGTTTGTTTTTATGTATGTATACTTTACAGTTTTTCCCACCTGGATACACACATTTCCCCAAACAACACACACATTTCTTACAACTATAAAAAAAAACACACACAAAAAAAACCAAACAACTGTACACACAGTACCAATATCACATTTTCCCTGTTTTTGCTATGCTTTTTTGTACTGCAAGCAGCTTTTGAGAAATGTTTGTTTTCTCAGTTTGTAAGGTAATTAGATTCGTGAACAATGAAATGTACATAAATTGATTATTCAGTGGCTGTTATTGTGGTCTTTGTCTTTTGAAAAAGTGTACTTTGTATTTTGAAATACAATGTCTAACTTGCTGATGGGTGTGTATGTGTACATGTCTGCTTTGTGTGTGTGTGTGTGTGATACTGACTGGATTATAGGGCTATGAGGCATGTGAAAAGTGAGTATTTCCCTTTAAATGTAAGATTTTCAGAATAGTATGGGTGCTTTCTGTTTGTAGTTGTGGGAAATGTGTGTAATGTTTGGGGGAAATGTGTGTAATCAATTGGGAAAAACTGTAGAGTAAATTTGAGGAAATAAAAATTTGAAACTTGGTCTTGCAGCATTTAGTGTACATTTAAAGGGGCTGCAATATGACGGTACTAAGTTCAACATATCTCTATTTACCCTGATTAGTAATTCGTTACTGAATGCAGAAACAGGTTTTATGGAGTAGTGTTCCAAATTGATCCTGCTAGTGTGTGTGTGTGTGTGTGTGTGTGTTTGTGTGTACGGACTGTCGGCGCCACTGAATTCAAAAGCACTGTGGGATACAAGCCACTAAATCAGGTAGCACTATGAACTCACAAACATATTTTATTGGCTGACAGATTTAGAAACAATAAATATGCAAATTACTTTTAAATATATAAATATATATTAAATATATAAATGTACTTTTCTTGTAATGTTATATTTTAAAAAGTGTTGCAAGTAGTGTACTTAGAATATGTGTGCATTTTACAGTTAGTAGAGTTAAAATATTTATGTAATTAAAATATTCACATATTTCACAGTATTTATATCAGTAAAGGTTTTACAGTTATAGGTTTTAATTAGCCGTGATTATAAATCTTATTATTAACATTTAGAAAAAGGTTATCTGGGCATGGTCTTGTAAATTTCTTGACGGCTTCTACAGAATGTGTTCGTCCATTACAGGTAAATGCTTCAGAATATTAAAAATCCATTTGATCATATTTATCAGGCTCAGTCTGGTTCTCATTCGATAAAAGCTACCTCAATTAAAAAAAACTGACAAACTGTTATTTATATGTTATAGTACTCCTACTGGTGAAAATGCCCAAAACTTATTGCATATGATCAAATCATTTAGTCACAAGTGATTGGGAACTAGTAATCTGGCTCAGAGTAAGGTGACTTGAGCAACCCCACCCCCACCCTGATATCTTTTATAGCTCACGCAGAAGAAAAGGAGCACAGTGCCATATGGTAAAAAAAAAAAAAGAATAAAAAAAAGGAACAGATGTAATTTGTAAATGTTTCAGCTGTGCTTAGTGAGAAAGGAGGGAGAATAACAGGTTTTAAAACAAACTATAGCCCATTGCTAAATCTAAACAAATCCTACACCTAGAAGCTTTCTTGCCAAGACCAAGACAGGTATTTCCAAACAGCAATTTGATGGCTTTATTTTATTTAGACATAATACATGACATGGCTCTATGTTTTGCTCTTACATTTCATCCTTGGGATCCAAGTAAAATCTACCATGTTCTAATTCAGGCAAATAACAAATGGCTTCCTATCTACTTATTTGCTCGCAGCATAGGTTATTACGAAATAGAGCTGAACACCCTACCTACTGCCCTCATAAATAGTGTAGAAAGACATTTACAGTAAGATTCAGCTCCTGAAAGTGTATGCCTGCTTGCGTCTTTGTGTTTTTTTGCTGAAAAATCCAGCTTGGCTGAACTGGTCAAACTGGTAGATCGTCTCTGACAGCTGGCAGAGGGAAACAGCTTATAAAATTACTGCTACTAATACTGTATAGTTATTTTAAGAAAATAACACAATTTAACAGGATTTAACTTCCTTGTTCAAATCATCACTTCCACGGAGTTGCAACTGTAATAATTGTTCTTTTTAGGGACCTGTTGTGTTCGTCTGTGGCAACAATAACGCCGCTCACTTCTTTGAAACAGCAGCTCAAAACGGCTCAGTGTTGAATTCTACTAACATGGTATGACTCTGACATAGAAGTTTGCCTGACTTTTGTATGTGAAGAGTAACACATAAATTTCAGATGTATTGCAATAATTAACAATTCGATAAGAGACTTCATTAAATATCATACAGAATGCAGTTGCACCAACCAAAAAAACTTATAACGGCTAATGCTACCCTTTTATATTTCCAAATTCTTATGAATTTCCAATCAACCATGTTCATATTCCAGGCAATGTTCCATCAAATACTGACAGAGATCTCTAACCCTAACCCTATCACTGTCACTTTTCATAGATTACCATAAATATAACTAGTATTCAGGGTTCAGTAAGGGAAAACCAGAGTCTTATCCAGTGTACCTTCAACATTACCCTCAATTCCTCTTTCTTCGAATCAGCTGTTCAGCTGCTTTTCAACGTCACCATCCTAAACGGAACCACAAAAGGTGAGCTTTCATACGTGTATCCTGTATATATATATATATGTGTGTGTGTGTGTGTGTGTGTGTGTGTGTGTGTATGAAGAAGAAGAAAAAGTAGAAGAAAAATTATATAGCATTTTTACTCACACCCAAGGTCGCTTTACAATTACAAGAAACAAAGCACAGAAGAAAATGGTGGCAGGGATTTAACCACAAGAGAAGTTTATTAAAGACTCTCTGTTTCATTCCTACAGGAACAGTCCTGGGAACTGTAACTACAGTATTTAACTCCAGTGGACCATTAGACCTGGCAAACCCCAAGAGCAGTATTCCAACCACAGTGTTGGTACTGAACTTTATTATTCGCAATCAGCATCACTCTTCCTAACGCTCCTGTTTAACTACTCAGTTATGTTGTGTCTCATTGAGTTATGCTAATGACACTGATCATACCTCAGTTAATGTTGGTTTGTTTTCTCTCTATTAAACTTCAGCTCAACATCACACGCAATGGTTGTGGCAGCACTAAGCTGTGTGTGTCCATTCCGTCTAATTGCAATCCTGCAGGAAACTCCAGCTGATTTTTCAGCTCAGTTCAATAAAAAACCCCAAAACTTCTCCTTTGAACTCAGTGGTACAGCGACAGGATACGTGGCACTGGGACTGATTAAACAGGAAAAGAATGAACAATATTAATGTAAGTACAATATTTCACCATGTGTTTTTCACTGGAGTTTGAGTCTTAATTTACTGTAATTGTAATTTTTATTCCTATTTTCTAATTTGATTTTGTCACTGCTAAATCGGTAAATTCAACAAATTTTTATCAGGCTTTGGTGCATTTGGTGGATCCAGACTCTTGAAAATGAACACATTTCTTATTAGTTTAACAGTAATGTGTTAAGTTTAAAAAACAAGCCAGGATTTTAAGGCTGTTTTCATAATTTGCTTATATTGGATGCAAAAAAAAAAAAAAAAAAAAGCTACTGTAAAACGCAACACAAATGGTGAGAGTCGTCTCAAATCAAGGCTTCAAATCAGTTTCATCTGGCTTTTTTTTTTTTTTTTTAAGGAAAATGCATCAGGCACCATGGCACCAACTTTTTTTTTTTTTTTTTAGTAAAGATTCTCCACTCCAATTCCGGAACCCAACTGGGAAATGCAACTATACATATTGACTCCAAAGTATCATTAACCTGACTGATCCCACTGTCTTGAACTTGAATCATCAGCCTCTGGACTCACGGTAAACACACATTACACAGATTTTTACTGATGTGTTGCTTCTTAACATGTAAACACACACGTACACACTCACAACCCACTTTATTAGGAACACCTGTACACCTGCACATTCATGAAGTTATCTAACCAGCCAATCATGTGGCAGCAGTGCAATGCATAAAATCACGCAGATACAGATCAAGAGCTTCATTTGATGTACACATCAAACATCGGAATGAGGGAAGTGTGATCTCTGTGACTTGGATGATGGTGCCAGATGGCACATCACGCAACAGTCTGTAGAGTTTATACAGAATGGTGCAAAAAAACAAAACAAATATTGAATGAGCGACAGTTCTGTGGGTGGAAAAGAGAGGTCGGAGGTGTGTGTGTGTGTGTGTGTGTGTGTGTATATATATATATATGTAGTCTTAATTACATACTATGCATATGTATCATAAATCTCTCTCTCTCTCTCTCTCTCTCTCTCTCTCTCACAGTGTTGGCTGTGCTGCTCAGCGCTCTGACCCTCCGCCTCCTATAAAAACCGATTGGATGTTAAAATGATAGGATCATTTGTGTGTGTGTGTGTGTGTGTGTGTGTGTGTGTGTGTGTGTGTGTGGATGAAGCCATCCATGGCTGAACATGAAAGCATGTTTGTGTTTGACTTTTACAAAGATCGTTCCAGTTTAGGCCTGGCATTACATATTTTAAGGAGCATTGACTCAATGACACATCACAAGAGCACAATGTAGGTTATCTGGTATGCATAATATTTCACAGTACAAACCGCTTCAACAGGAAGCACTTTCAGCACCTCTAACAGCCCACAAAACTAACAGTCCGGAAAACTAAAGTGGTAAACGCTCACTTTGAAGGTGTAATGATGGTTTCTTTCTTGTGACTTCTTCAAAGTTATTAGGCCATATGTTCAATGTTTCAGGGAGACTTTTGGCCCTTTGACTCTGGGTAGTTAATAAGAGTGACTTTACGTGGTAGACCCATTTGGTAATCCATCCTTGGCAACAAGTCAACCTGTCCTGAAAAGGTCAGTGCTGGCTTTGTATTTGTCAGGTACGAGTTAGCTTAGCAGCACTTACCTTAGAGGTAGCTATCCCTTTGCGAGGCCAGATCCTCCAGGAGATCATAGTGTGGGAGTAGGCTGCAAATCGTGGTGCTTTTAATGCCGAGTCATGATGTTAGTGGCCTTCACTAATTTGCATTTATGGGGTGGAGTGGTTGCACTCTGTAAAAAACACGGCAAGTCCCCCTTCAGCATCTCTTAACAGAGCATCACTGGGCACCAAGTCTGAGTTGCTGGCCGTGGCTCAAATCACTCGTAGAAACACACTAGACACGTGAAGCCAACCAACCACGTCTTTTCGAACTGTTGCTCATGCTCTGTCACAGGACAGTGTAATACAATCAGAGGAAAGTGCTAACTGCCCTCTTCTGCATACATAGTTTTGTAGCTTACAGACACCGACAATTGGCTAGCGTCACTGTAATTGAAGGGGAGAGAACATGCCTGTGAGATGATGGTTGTGGCATCGCTAATCACTAATTGCTACATGGTGGCCCTCGGATTAGCACTCCTAGTAGTGAATCAAGGAAATGCAGAGCTGGTATAATCACCATATCTTATGCATTTCAATTAATTTTAAGATTTCTATTGAAGAGTTTTATGATAATAATAATAACAATTAAATAAAATAATAAAAATTGTTTTTTTATATTTACCCACTAAAGCCAAAGGAAAAGAACATAAAGAAAAAGAAGAATCCCATCATAGCTAAGGTACGGGGAAAATTTTGGGAAGGTTTGTTTTGGCCAATTGATTTTCATTTCACTTTAGGAAAACTGGAGAATAGTTTTCCTAAATTGAAAAAAACAAGGTTAATACTTCTGAAGATTTCTGAGTCACAGTAATCAGTGCAGGAGAGAATTCACTTGACGATAAAGCCATAGCAGAGGCTATATTATTTTTCACCAATATTTAAAGTGACAAGGTCAATGATAAGCAATCACAATGCTTCAGTAATAGAGCTGATTCCTGATATTCTGGGGCTTGATGGCGTGATCAAGGATCTTTTAGACACTTGTCTATTTGATATTCAGGACATTGTCTCCCATTTCCTTTTTCTCTGTTGCTTTGCATTTGTCCATCCATCCATTTTCCATACCGCTTATCCTACACAGGGTCACTGGGGACCCTGGAGCCTATCTCAAGGGACTTGGGGCACAAGGCAGGGGACACCCTGGACAGGGTGCCAACCCAGCACAGGGCACAATTGCACACATATTCACACACTACAGACAATTTGAAAATGCCTATAACGCATGTCTTTGGACTGGGAGAGGAACCCGGAGTACCCAGAGAAACTAAAGAAGCACAGGGAGAACATGCAAGAGAGAATTTGGCTCAGAATTTCATGAAAATCCTTGATGGACTCGTGTTCGGATACGAGTGACTTTATTTACTGTCCATAAGGGTTGACTCTGTGTCCCTCTGCTCAGAGAATACTTGCTGTTTTTGTTATAGTAGCTTCTATTTTGTGTTATAGCAGCCTTGCTTTTTTCTGGTTTAAACAATTGCAAATTCATGCCTTGGTGTATGCATAGGGCCCCAACAATGGTTTAAGCCCAGGGGCCCCCAGAACCCTAAGTCCTCTGGGTTTCAGTCTCAATCTTACCTTATTTTCTTTGGACTCGGTCTTGACTTCTTCTTGACCCCCGTAAGACATGGCCTTGACTAGATTTTGGCTAATCCTGGTCTTAGACTCTACAGTAGCATTCTTAACTACAGCCCTACTCATTACTTCCCTGTTTTAGCACAATGTTTTCCATCTCACTCAGACCTGATTTTGACTGACAGTGTCTGTAATTATAGCCGCATGTTTACACGCTGGTCTACTTGAAAATGAAAACACAGAAACAAGCACTAGATGGCACCAAAGTTCATTTTTTGCAATTTTCACACCCAAAACATGTCAACGAAGAAAACTGAATTGCAAATTGATATTGAAATTATTACTTTAATTTATGAATTAAAAATATTTTATTATTTTAACAAGATCATTCATTTTGTCGTCAGATGTTCTGAAGGCTTTTTTGTTTAACAAACGATCTAATCAAACTTGGTGTAATCCCCCGTTTCTATCCCACTCCAAACCATTGTTCCTATTCTCAGTCATATTACAATATTACATAGACATGATGAGTAAGGCAAAAAATCACTGTGTGTGATGTGGTTATAGTAAGAGTATTATAGCTAACTATAGCTAGACACAAAAAGACACAAAAGACAAACCTTACTTCATAGCTATCTGATACATTTAAACAGTTTTTAGGATTTTACATCAGTGTTCATTTGTGCATCATTGTTCATTATTGTTCATTATAATGACAATATTAATGCTCATTAAGGTTCTCAGTACATAATATCACTATCTTTATGGTAGAACGTAAAACAGACCATCCTCTTTGACATAAGGTGCCATTGTTCCTTACAGGAATAAAAGTATGTGGAATGTAAGTTTCATTTGGTCTGATGATTAAATCTGGTTTGGAATGGAGAGAAGAATGTGGTTTCAGCAGGAAGACATTCCAACTGCAAACTAAAATGTGGGTTTCAACAAAGCAAGTACTCATCACGTCAACACATATGTATCATCAGAACTGCTGTTATAGAAAATGCATTAACATCTTCTGAGCAATCGGATTCACGAATCAAACAGTGCTGTGGTATAAAACTTTTACAAAAATATCTTGTGATTTTTTAAACCATTTTCTTAACCAGTATAATTGCTTTTCCTCTTAGTTCCCAAAGTATTTTGCAAGAAATCACCTTATTTAACTTTTAACCTTAAATGACCAGCTTCAGCTAATTTTTTCCTGTAGTGCAATGAATGTTTTAGTTTGGTATTATTACACAGCCAATCATCTAATCAGCCAGTCATGTGGCAGAGCTTCAGGTAATGTTCACATCAAACATCAGAATGAAGAAAAAGTGTGATCTCTGTGTCTTTGATCGTGGCATTGATGTTGGTACCAGATGGGCTGGTTTGAGTATTCCATAAACTGCTGATCTCCTGGGAATTTTTACACATACCAGTCTCTACACAGAATGGTGCAAAAAATTAAGCACTGAGTGAATAACAGTTTAGTGGTAATGCCATGTTGTGTTCTGAGATGCTTTTCTGCTCACCACAGTTGTAAAAAGTGATTATTTGAGTTACTATAGACTTCCTGTCAGCTCAAACCAGTCTGGTCATTCTCCTCTGATCTCTCTGATCAGCAAGGTGTTTCAGCCTGCAGACCCTCCACCCCACAGGATGTTTTTTGTTTGTTGCACCACTCCACATCCCAGGAGATCAGCAGTTTCTGAAATACTCAAATCAGACCATCTGGTACCACCAGCCATGCCACGGTTAAAGTTGGGGCCCTATACATACACCACATGATTGGCTGATTAGATAAGTTCATGAATGTGCAGGTGTACAGGTGTTCAGCCTTGGAAATCAGCCTTTCCGCTTAATGCTAATTTCTTCCTTGATATCCTGTAACTGGCCATTATTTGCAGTCACAGGACACAAACTTCCTTGTATGCTACTAAAACCTGTCACATGACCATCTTTCTGACTTTATGACATGCCATTCTCATGTGTTGAGACATTGAAAGTAGAACATTTCAGGTGAAGATTGAAGTGTGGTGTAAAGAGAGACGGACTTGTGTTTGTCATTATGAAAAAATGTGGTTCTTGCACGAAGACATTCCATACAACCTGCAGTGTGAGTTTCACCATCACTACTTTCTTTCACTTTAGATTGTATACATCATATTCTACTGAACAGTTTAATTTTTCATTTGTCTTGTTAATTCAGTCAAAGTAGAACATTTGACTGAATGTATAAATTCATTTTTAATACTCTTCTTTTGCCTTAAAGAAAAATGACAAATTTCACATGTGATTATGTGAAGAACAAATGTATTTCAACTGAAACTGTACATGTAACCTCAAGTAAACACAGGACCTCAAGTAAATGTTACATCATATGATGATCATGTGAAAATAAATGAATCGTGTATAAAAATGTGAAAATCAGGAATAGGTATTCAGAGATCATTCCTGTCTTATTCAAGCTACATTTGCTGTCCCAGAATTGAGTAATCAGGGTCGGGGAATGATTTAGGGGTGGGGCTCATTATCGCAGGTTTGCTTTCACATAAAAAGCATGCTCGAAACCTTGAATTGATTGTGCAATTCCATACATCTCTTTTGCGCACACAGGTTTGCAAAATGAGAGGCACTAGGTGAACCTGTTTGCTTCCTTTTGTTTTTTTTTTATTACTTTGGTTAGATTTGCTCCAGGTGATCATTGATGATGTTTGTTCACTGTAATTTTTTAAACAGTGCCACAGGTTCTCAATGGGATTCATATCTGGACTTTGACTTAGTCACTGCTGAAAGGAGAAGTTTCTCCCAAGTTTTAGATTTTGTAGCAGACTGAAGCCAGGTCTCTTCACCTGTATCAGCCTGTATTTTGCTCCATCCAATCTCACATGTATTTTGCTCCATCCATCCATTTTTGTGCTTTGAAACTTGTCTCAAATCAATCAATCAATCAATCAATCAATCAATCATATCTTCACTCTGGTGCTTTCATCCTAGAGCGAAGGTTTCTTTCTAGCCATGCCTATCATACAGTCCTCGTTACAGAGAGCTCTTAAAATGGTTGCGTGGTGCACTGTACTCTGTAACTCCTTCAGAGTGACCGTTGGCCTCATTGTGACTTCCCTCATCAGTCCCCATCTTGTTTTTTTTTTTGCTTAATTTTGAGGGAAGGCCTTGTACAGGTAGTGCTGGTCTAGGTAGTGCTTGGGTGCTGTGATGCCGCTTCCACTTCCTCACTATTGATCCAACAGTGCTTACTGGTATGTCCGACCACTTAGATATCATTTTTCACCCTATTCCAAAGTTATGGAATCCTATGACTTTATCTTTAACGTCCTTAAAATGCTCCTTAGTGTTTGTTTTCACTCCTTTTGTCAGACTGACAGTCTATTCAATGATAGTTCAGCAGAGGTAGCTTTTGCTCAGAAAATGGGAGCTGTTTTAATATTTCACAGATGAAGGACAATTATAATTGAATAATGTCCTCGTTTAGTTAATATCTTTCTTCTGGAGCCTCTGGAGGATGAATACTTAAGCAAGCAGCATTTTTCAGTTTTTGTTTTGCTTGGAATACTTGCTGATCAATAATTAATTTTCATGTTGAAAATTTGTGGTAAGAGAACATGAGTTTGCAATTAAAAATACTGACAGGAAGAATACTGTATGTGTGGGTGTATGTATGTGGCTTGTAAATAAAAAAAAAATCAATACATTTTCAAGACAATGTTTTAGTATGTAATAATCTCTAATCACTTTTTACATGCCTGATTTTTTATTTCCTGCTTGTCCACATATGACATCATGGGAATATGTGATCATGTGGGGAAAAAGAATGATTCATGTCATTTTCATTCAAAAACACAAATGTAAATATCCTGTGTAAATCCTGTCATTGATGTGAAGTTCATGTTATTTTCTGTAGGGATTGAATCTTTCTTTGTTAAAAGTTAAGGTTCTGTGTTAAACATTCTAGTGATGACTGTTTGGGCCTTTTTGATCATCTGCCTACATTCACTCAATATTTTTGATGTTCTTTTCATATTTTTATATATTTGCCTCTGTTTTACAAAAAATATGATATAAATGGGATAAACATATGTGAGAAAAAAATTAAATAAAAAAAAACACTTTTTTGTAAAACAAAAGTTTTAAACGGTAGTAAATTGCAGCACCTGTGAAAGTCCTGATTTTTTTTTTCCTTTACCATTAACCTCTTTTAAAGTCAGTAGTGATCCATAGTAGCAGTACATCAGGCACTAACACTGATCTGAAATCTACCCAGTAATTAATGATACACATCCAGCCCATTCAAAAATCCTTAATTAATTTTAGCCCCAAAATTAACCTAAAATGATTGTAAAAAAAAAAAGCCAAAATACAAAATCATTTTTTGTCATTTTTATTGTTTTAAAGCCAGAAACTATTCTGGAGATCTTCTTTTTAGTATTTTTTGGAAATTCTGAAATGAAAAACAAATGAACACGGACCGCCAAACTTTTTTTGTCCTTTATTACAAATTCACAGTTTAAAATCATAACAAAATATTTTGTTTGGTCAACACTTCTTCCTGTTCAATACAAGCAAGAGTACAATATGAAAATTGATTAGTCATTGATTAGTAAAGAAGTGAACTCATTTCTTAATAACATAATTTAAATGACAAACATTAATTAATTTTGTCAAACATTGACAAACAATGACAAACATTAATTAATTTCTATTTTAGTGTGTATTTCCTCCATGAGCACTGACTCTGGTGTTTTAAATGGTTCACTGTAAGGTGTTACCAGTGTGAATTCCTCTTCCTGTAATGCCTGTGGAATTTTACACAATTAATAAACCAGTTATTCAACTTCGGCTCTTTCATATTTACTATCTAGATGCTGAATATGACACGCCTTCACAGTTTAAAAAGACAGATCCACCTTAGCATCAACACATCCTACAACGCATCTTATTCAGAGCGTACAAAATCATCCATCTTATCGTTACAGGTAATGTTTTTTTTTTATCTTAAAAAAAAAAAATCACCACATGTTGGTTTTGCTTTTATTTAACTTTAACTATATTTAAATATATTATTTTCTTTACTAGTCATACTTCTATAAATTATATTACTAATATATAAATATTTGTATAAATTTGCCATAAAAGCCTTGCTGTGTGTGTTATCAGAGATGGACGCCAGACTGTTTGTGGTGGTCTTGTTTGTCTGCGCCGTTTGTCATTTCACTGAAGCCCAGCTCCTGTCATCAACACCACTCACTGTAAGAAAAACACAGCATTAGCATCACGGGACTTTATTTGAAAAGATATGAAATTGGTCAGGTCATGAACAGGACAGGAGGGTTAACATTTCTCTCTTATGATCCTCAGACCAACATCACTCGTACCACTTGTGGCAGCTCTAAGCTGTGTGTGTCGTCGCCGGGTAATTGCGATCCTTCAGGAAACTCCAGCTGTTTTTTCAGCTCTATTCATCTCAGTACTGGAGTACTGACTGTGGAACTCTCCGGCAGGACTTCAGGATTCGTGGCGTTGGGACTCACACCCACTACCAACCTAACCCAGCCACTACATCAGGTAGCACTATTAACTCACAAACACATTTTATTGGTTGACAAATTTAGAAACAATAATAAAAGTTTATGAATTTTGGTATTAAATATATTTACTGGTTTTGCAGTCAGTACAAAGTGTTGCAAGTTGTGTACCTGTAATATGTGCATATTGTACTGTACATTGAGACTGAACAATAATGTCATATACAATAATGTCAGTCATTTAAGTTTCAATATGTTCATATTTCACAGTATTTACATCAGTCCAGGGTTTTAGAATGAAACTTTTAAAAAACTAGGCTATGGTATAAAAAGTCTTTATTAATTTTTTTAATTAGTTTTTTCTTTCTCTTCTTTATGTAGATATTCTGTCTATAATGGCTTGTATCGGATCCTACAGCTTTTTTCTGCCTACACAGTCTTTTTGCTTCGCTGTTCAGTATATTTGATTCTGTTTTGTTTCTGTTTTAGTTGCTAATTTAATTCAAGCCAATTTGGTTTCCTTTAATTTATTTCTTTCAAGGTGTAGATCTAACAGAAATGTCTGAGATCACTGTCAAAATCAATTCAGGAACAGAACATTTAAACATTTTCAAGTATTTTGCATGATGATTTTGTAATAGGTGTTCAGTAGTTAATTTTTTAAAATCACATTTCAAAATTGAATTCCTTAAAAATGACCACAATCAGACAAGTGGTAAACTGTGTGAGAAACTGTTATTTGTATAGTATCCGCATTGAAATCTTGAAATTGAAATCTTAGTGCTTATCTTCAAATCATCTACCGAAACTCCTCTGTTTGAAAAAATGTGACATCCACAAAGGTTTTGAAAATATCCCCGCCCACTCATACACACATATGCACACACACACGCACACGCACGCATGAACACATGAACAAAAAAAAAGCTCACGAGCAAGCCTAAGCCTAGTTGGCAACAGTAGGTCATAAACTTTCAAACAACTTAACTGACAATGAGCTGGAACTACTGCTTTCGATTCCACAGATTTTTCTGAAATCTCCATTCTCAGTGCGGTTTATACCACCAAAGAAGAATTAAACTTCACTTTTCAAATAAGAAATGAAAGACTTTTAAATAGTATTGGCACCCTCAGGTGCGTTTCTGACCATGGGCAACCATTTAAGTAAAAGTTTGTTCCTCACTGTTTTCACTTATCCTCATGAGACAGTGAGAATATGCGGCTAAACCTGTTTGAATAAGGATTTTACTTCCTTGTCCAAATCATCCCTTCTAATGAACTACTATTTTACTGTTTATCTGTTTAGGGAGTCACTGGTGTGTTTGTCTGCGGCAACAACAGCACCAGCAGCAGTTTCTTCTTCGAAACAGATTATCCAAATGGCACACAATTGGTTCCTTTTAACATGGTAAGATGAAGAGTGATGGACATTGAAAGAGTTTGTTAATACTAACAACCTAATCTAGCTCAAAATGTGCAACAATTCTAGCAATTCAATAAGAGACCTCACAATTGAAACAATTGAAGGCATATTGAAGGCAGTTGCTATAGGCAATTACCAAGACTTACAGCTGCTAACAGTAACCATTTATAAATGTAATCTGGACAACGGTAAGGTAGATAGTATATGACAGACTACGACCTAAAAGGGAGTTACACAAGAAAACACAAGAACTTGTAGTACACTTTCACTTTGAAATAACTCCAAGTTCACCATTCCACAATTTTATTAAAAACGATCTTGTCGTGTACAAACCCTAAAACCACTATGAGTAAGACAGAAAACACAGGTTTATACATTCTCTATAAAAGCTAGGCCTCAATGGGCAGTCTCAGTGTCATAGTAGATTGTAAAGTAGAAAAAATAAAACAAGTTAAATAAATAAAATTGGCTGCTGGAAAGGGAAGACTTACCAACGGGAACCTCTAGTCTCTTACCATACTAACACATGCCCGTGTCCCAAGATCGCACACATACACATGCACACTACAAAAGGTGAGTAATAAAATTCATTACTGCAAAGTTCATCATCAAAATAATGTATGATTTAACCCTAGATAATAACAGGAGTCAAATTCAACTAGTCAATTAGACAAACAACAAAATCCAAAATATACTCTAACCTAAGGCAAAAGAGCAGAGGCCATCCCCTGTAACAAAAGAACAATATACATAATACATATTTTATTTTGACAGATTTGGCAAACAAATCACTATAGTATTTATGTTGACAATATTTGTCAAAAGTTTAAGTTACATCAAATACTGTATGAGATGAGCGTCTAACCAATGTTCTATCCCTGTCCTTCTGTGCCTGTCTCTTTTTTTTTTTTTTTTTAGACCACCCTAAATATAACTGGTATTCAAGGTTCACTAAAGGAAAACCAGAGTCTTATTCAGTGTACCTTCAACATCACCCTCAATTCTACTTTGACTCAGCTGCCTTTCAACGTCAGTATCTTTAAAGGAACCACAAACGGTGAGTTTTTGCATTTATCGTGCTTCTTACCAATTCCTTAAAGCCTTTTTTATGACTTCTTTTTTATGTAAAATCCAACAAAAACCACATTTACATTCACATTTACCATTTACAGTTTTTTTTTTTTTTGGATTTGATTAATACATATATCAATAAATATCTAGGAAAATATTGTTGGCTACATATTTGGCTACACGTATATTTACACTTATCAGCCATTGAGTCCAAATCCGTGTGAAGCCGATACTATTGGTTAGTTTACTATTTAGTTTGGATTCAAAAAAAGCACATAAAAAGTAAAAAAAGTAAACAAACAAACAGACTAACAAACAAAAAAATCCCACATGGCCACTGAGGAACTTTTCATTCACTGGTCAGAAATACAGCAATAAGAAAGTAAAACAAAAAAAGTTAAACAAACGTGTGCTCTTAGAAATCACAAAATCCCCTGAGCATGGAGAACACTAAACAAATGACTAGATAAAAACATTTTGTCGTTTCTTCATCAGTCTCAAATTACTCCAGAACACATGCCATTACTGCAGTGCTACAGCTCTCTCCTTTGATTCAGTTTAAGCCTCGAAGCTCAGTTTAGCAGCTCTACAGCTACAGCATCTACATAAAAATGTTTCAACCAAAAAATACACGGCATGGTTGATTCACTTCCTGCAGTTGTGTCAAGTCAAACCGCTTTCTCACTGCAGTCGAACTGAGCTAGTTTTCACTCGTTCACGTTGGAGTTGTTAAAATGGTGAGTTAGAAGGAAAATTAAACAATAATAAACTGAAATAACTCAAGAAAACAAGTCAGTGCCTTCTTGGCAAACTGTGCTTCTCCAGTCTGAAAGCATTTTGACTTACTCTCTCTAATGCTCATCGAACAAATTTAACCGGATCTGTAAGTTTAAATCGAGCTGGTAAAATGGTGCCGTGGATTCAACCAATAGCGAGATTCAGTAAAGATTCTCTATTCCATTCACAGGAACAGAGCTGGGAAATGCAACTGTAGTATTTTCCTCCTTCAAATCAATAGACCTGGCAGATCCCACGAACAACATAAAGCCGGTAATGGAGTTTACTATTCACTGCTATGTTGTGTCTCATTTATATTAATATTTGTTTTTAAATTAACCAGTAGTTCCTTTTTTTTTTCATTTCTGTGATGATCAGTATAAACCATACTGATAAGGCCTGGATCAATGGGATAGAACACTGCTAAGTAGTCAACAGAACTGAATGATTAATGTTCTTTTATTTTCTCTATTAATCTTCAGTTCAACGTCACTCGTAACGGTTGTGGCAGCAGTAAGCTGTGTGTGTCGACTGCATCTAATTGTAATCCTGCAGGAAACTCCAGCTGCTTTTTCAGCTCAGTTCAAGCGAAAAACCAAACGTTCCTCATTGAACTCAGTGGTACGACGACAGGATATGTCGCTCTGGGACTCTCTAAACAGGTAAAGATTGAATAATGTAGTTATTAATGTAATTACTAGTTATTCATTTTAATTATAGTTTGCATTCACTATTTATAATAGAAGTAGCCCCATTTAGTTAGCCCCATCTAACTGCAAAAAAAGGATTATATTGTTTTGGGAAGAAGATAAGTATATATATAAACAATGCAGATATTCTCAACAAGTGCCTGTTTTTATTGGGAATTATACTAGAGTTTCCGATTATTCATTATGAGTCTTGTTTAAAAATCGCAAATAAATATTACTTGCTCTGCAAATCATATACAGGTGTTGATGTAGCTAAAGAGGCATCACTGGGTCTAAAACTCGCTGCTGCAAAACCCATTTGAAAGAGAAATCACTGAATGACTATTTAAAAAACATTTTTTTTGTTTTCTTTTCAGGGATCTACCTTTGTGTTTGCCTGTGGCAACGACAGCTACAATTTCTTCTTCCAAACAGCTACTCAAAATGGCACAAGTTTGAGCCCTGCTACTGTGGTGAGACTCAAAAATATTAACAAGCCAATCTCAAAATTAATAACAGATTAAGAGGAGGGACTGGTCATGAATTCCTTTTTTTGTCTTTTCTCAGACCACTGTATACAGTTATGATGGGGTAGTAGCACAAAACCAGACTCTTATTCAGTGTATCTTCAACATCAGCACCAGTTTAAACATCAGCACCAAAGCTGATGACACCACATACAACGTCACCATCATGAATGGAACCACCAACGGTGAGCTTTTACAGTTCCTACTTATTCACAATAAATTATAGCTTATATTTTAACTTCACTTGTGTTAAATCATATAAACAACATCAGGTTGGATTCAGTCTCACGCACATTTCTTATTAGTTTAATAGCAATTTCTGCCTAATATAAAGCTTATTAAGCAAATAATAAGACAGTAGTTTAAGGCTGCTTTCACACTGTTTTTTTCTTTTTAACACTCGGAATATTTTACATATAATCCTACAGGAAGCAACCTGGAGGACAACGTGATTAGTCTTTACTAAGTGTATGAAATGTTTAATGAAAAATATTTCATTTTCAACATTCCAACATTACAGTGTAACTAAAAACAACAGGGTGTGTATTTAGGGAACGGTCTTTGCGATGTGATGTGATGTTAACTGTTGCTGCATGCGGTCAACTAGCACAAACAGCTCAATATCTCTTTATTTTCTGCCTCCAAAGCTACAGTGAAAGCTACAGTGAAGGCAAACAACCTCCTCATAACATAACATTACACCAGTCTTTATCTATCATCTGCATTACTGAGTGTAACATGGGCGATAGAGGAGCAGGACACAATTGCTTCAGCTTGACGTGTTTAAAATTAATTGGGAAAAACCAGAAAACATAATGAAATACCATACAGTAGCAAAGGTCATAACACAGGCACGCATCATCTTTCAAGGGTCATCCATAATCAAAAACTGAATGCACAAGTGTAGATCAAAAACCAGGACGAGTAGACATGAACTATGAAACACAGCTCAGAAATACACAATACATACAATAGACTTTGCGTTGAAACACGAGGGCTTAAATACACAATCAAATTAAGGGAGGAACTGAAAATAGGTGCGAGTAATAATGAAACACTAGTAAGACAGCCAAACCAGGGGTGGAGAAAAGACATGAACCAAAACAAAACACACATGGCCATACAAGCAAAACAGCCTAAAAGCCATGACGCACGCTGAGATTCCAAGGGCAATATGTGAGACAGAGAATATTAAATTTAATCTGGAGAGAAAGTCAGACTACTTACTTAGCTGATACTCACTAGGACTGGTACGAGCGTTGTTTTTGTTACATTTTGTGTATTGCATCCAACAGTCATTATAAATCGTTGTAAATCAAGCATTTTGACTCAATTCAATTCAAATACATCTAATGCTTATCATATGATTTTCTCTCAAAAAATAAAACATTGATAAAGTAATGGGACAGTGAGATGGTGGCAGGGATTCAACCAAAAGTGAGATTCATTAAAGATTCTCCATTCCATTCCTACAGGAACAGTCCTGGGAAATGCGACTTCATTATTTAGCTCCGGACCATTAGACCTGGCAAATCCCAAGAGCAACATTCCAGTGGTGTTGGTAATGGAGTTTGTTATTAACAGTCAGCATCAGTGATCCTAACCCTCCTGTTTAACTGTACAGTTAGTGTTGTGTCTCATTGAGTTATCTTACTGACACTGATCATACTTCAATTAATGTTGGTTTGTTTTCCCTCTTTCAATCTTCAGCTCAACATCACGCGTAATGGTTGTGGCAGCACTAAGCTGTGTTTCTCAAGCACAACTAATTGCAATACTACAGGAAGCGCCAGCTGCTTCTTCAGCTCAGTTCAAATGAAAAGTCAAAATTTCTCCTTTGATCTCAGTGGCACGACAACTGGATATGTGGCACTGGGACTCGCTAAACAGGTAAAGAATAAACAATGTTGTTATTAATGTAAATACAATATTCTACAGTGTGTTTTCTCTCCAGTTTTCATATATATATATATATATATTTTTTTTTTTTTTCAGAACTCTACTGTTGTGTTTATCTGCGGCAATGACACCAATGGCAGCAATTTCTTCTTTGAAACTGCTGTTAAAAATGGGACAGGTCTGACCCTTAAAAATGTGGTAAGACTCAAAGTTATGAACCCGATCTTCTATAAAATTAACAATAAAAGGTGGGAATGAACACAAGTTTGTCTTTTTTTTTCTCTTTTCTCAGACCACTGTATACAGCAAACAAGGTGTAGTAGCACAAAGCCTTATTCAGTGTTTCTTCAACACCACCAACAGTTTCAACTTCAGCACCAAAGGTGAAGACACTAAGTACCAAGTCACTATCATGAATGGAACCACCAACGGTGAGCTTTAACAGTTACATTCTACTTATTCATATTAAATTATAGCTTACATTACAGCTTAAGTTTTGTGAAATCCAATAAAATCCAGCATAATCAACAATCAGAATAATCTCTGTTGCAGACACTTGACCTTCACACTCATATGTGGCTTTTCCCCAAACACAAAGTTGGAAGCACATGATTATTTAGAATGTCTTTGTGTACTATAGCATTACAATTTCCCTTTGCTGGAACTAAGAGGCCCAAACGTGTTCCAGTATGACGATCCCACTGTCCACAAAGTGAGCTCCATAGAGACATGGTGTGTTAAGGTTAGAGTGGAATAACTAACTCTAACTCGCCCAAAATCAATCCCCGACCTCACTAATGCTCTTGTAGCTGAATGAGCACAAATCCCCATAGCCACGCTCCAAAATCTAGTGGAAAGCCTTCTCAGGAGAGTGGAGGTTAATATAACAACAAAGGGGGAATAAATCTGGAATGGGATGTTCAACAAGCACATATAAGTGTGATGGTCAATTGTCAACAAACATTTGGCCATATAATGTACATCAGGCTAGCAGATGTGTCTTCTGCTTGGCTGGAATGAAAATCTGCATTCACACGGGCCCTTAATGGATAAGATTGGACACTCCTGGTCTCTCGCCATTTTCACTTAATTCCTCATCTAACATTTGCTCTTAAGATGGCAGCGGGAATTCAGCCTTTTTAGTAAAGTTTCTTCACTCCAATCCCACAGGAACTCAACTGGGAGCTCCAGTCATACAATATGACTCCAAAGTGGCAGTAGACCTGTCTGATCCTGCTGCCCTGAACAGTGCTGTAAGCCTCTGCACTAACGGTAGGTTTTACTATTGAAGTGTAAAAGCACAACAATAATCCAGCAGATTGTCAGTTTGAAGAGATTATTAAAAAAAAAATCGATACTGTGTATGTATTTTCAGCTATTTAATCTATTTAGTAAATCTTTTTTAGTAAAAGGTTTTAACTCTCTCTCTCTCTCTCTCTCTCTCTCTCTGTTTCTCAGTGTTGGCTGTGCTGCTTAGCGCTCTGACTCTCCGCCTCCTATAAAACCCTGCCTCGTTACTTTTAATATAATTCCCAGAGTCTGTAAATGTGTGTTAGAGTAATCGGCTGATTGGTGCATGTGTGTTTATACATATATGAAGCTATACTTAACTGGCTGAGCATGAGAACACATCTGTGATATGTAATTGTCACTTTATTAGTTTTTCAAAATAAGAAGTTAATTTACACTCCCATACACATTCTACTTTTACATATAGCAATGCACTGAATACAGTCTACTCTACATGATCATTTTAGTTTAGATTTTTATTTTAGATAATACATTAGGGTTACTGTAGGTTTTTTTTTTTTTTTTAAACATTTCTATTTGTTTTTCTCTTTTGGTGATTGCTATCACATTAAAGGTAGAAAAATATCTAAGACGGTTTATCTTGATTTCTTTCTTTTCTTTTCTTTTTTTTTTTTTACGTCACAAACTGCTATTTTAACAGGTGTGTGCAGACCTTTTATATTTTTACCGGTTAGAGTAGTTACTGTCACCATCCTGAAGCTAATTATTTTATTATAACAGCACATTCTTTAGTGTTTAATACAACAGTATTCTCACTTTTCTCTCTCTCTCTCTCTCTCTCTCTCTCTCTCTTAATGTTAATAAGATAAAAAAAAAAAAGCTTGTTACTGAGAACCTGTAGCAGATAAATAAAAATATTCATCCATTCAGTGCATGTTTGATATCACTTTAATCCATATTACATGGTGAACAATATGGTGAATTCAGCAGTATCATACAGGTTCAAGAAATAACATTTATGGAATGTTTGTATATTCCGCTGTGTGGGATAAGCATTATATTCATTAATTCATGCAATTAGTATTACACAGTTGTGTTTATGTTAAACATTCAGTGTGTTTCTCTCCTCTAGATTGCTGACTGTATTGTTTTCCCAGGATGGCATGTGTATTTACATGTACATTCTTAGTTAATCACATAATAAACTGACCATGCTCACCCATGGTTTGTAAGTAGTAAGTCTTATCTTAATAAATATATCTCCACCTTTTAATCAACAAGTCTACAGTAGTAATCAAATTTTATCTCTGCTTTCGGTTTAACAGGGGCAAATCCCTTGCTATTCAGCATTACTTAATTTATCCAATCCTTAAACAGGTACTCTAATTACAGTCAAGAAAACAAATCACACAGTTCACTTATACATTACAATATTGAGAGGAAAAAATGCGACCTGACTGGTTGAAAAAAAAAATTGCTTGATGCCATTCAGTGCATTTGTAAAGAGTATAATTTTTTAAAAACTTGTCTCTCTGTCTCTTTCTCTTAAAAAAATAATCAGTCAGCAGCACTTTTTAATCCTGTAAGATTACATGTAAAACGTGTGCTGGCAGCTGAGAAAATACACTAGTGTGAAAGCAGCCGTAATTGTTTTATATGTATTTTTGGCCTGACTGTTGAGTCCTGGATTGACCCCTTCTCTCTGCCTTTCCTTTGACCAACAGTGTTGCCTAAACACACTCCAGACAAAGAATGAGTGTCGTGTTTTTACAGCAGCTACAAATCTTACATATCAGTGGGACTTCTTTTTGAAACCTGCACCTAGAAAATCACTGTAATGATCTACATTGCTATTTCCTGACTACTACAGATTTCCTTATAATTGTATTTATATATTGTCCATTTTAGCTACACAATCTTCATTGGAATGCTGCTGGCGTTTCTTTGAGTGAGCTAATGTTTGGAAATATTACTGCAAAACCACTTGCAACAGTATGCATGTTTTATGAATATCGAGTGTCACAATATTAAGATGGACCTTTTTTTTACTAAGTCTAGTATCACCACCTGGATTTCTGATATGTGACACACCTCTAAACATGTGGCCTCATATAACACACCTGACCTGCACACCCAGACATTCAGGATCATCTGAATAATAGTGGGTTCACATCTTCATTGTCTAATTATTGTGCTGAAGAAATGTTTGAAGGACACACCCTTAAACAACCCCACACACGCATCTCAAACATTCAAACCCAAACTCTTCAATCCACACATAAGGTGTAGTCCATGCACAAGGTATACAAGTTATGGTATATTAAAAAGTGTGAAATATTCATTTCAGTATTTAATATTGACATAAATTAGGCTGCTATTGTTGGTCATGACAATTTCTTTCTTTTTTTTTTTTTTAATCAATTATTGATTGTGCATGCCTTCAGTTTAACCCCACCATATCTTTACACAACAACTGCTGGATTGAAGAGATTGCTAATCAGCTAGGCGCTAGGAATGAGTAATATAATTCTATAATCTATATAACCTCTATAATCATTGGTTGTATGTGTTTCCCTGCTATGTCAAAAAAGCTGACACACTGTCAAAGAAAGATTAACATTTGTCATTTTAATGAATCTCGATTTGATGTGTCATTACTCAGGTTCCACTATATTGAGACACTGTCTGTTCCACGGGCTAAACAAAAATGCAGAAAAACTCAGAAGGTTTGTTGTAGCAACCTAATTAATATAAAATTAAATCATACTGAATGCACAGCCAGCACCTTTGATCTGAAGCTAGGACTGTTAAATATTATATCTCTTATATCTAAAGTGCTAATTGTTAATGAAACTATTACTGATCAGGAGTTTGATGTACTGTGTTCAACAGAAACATGGATTAAACCAAATGAGTATGTAGGAATAAATGAAGCTAGTCCTTCCGGATAAAGTTACATACATCAGCCCGTCTAACTGGCAGAGGAGGAGGTGTCGCAGTTATTTATAATGATAACCTAGGTGTCACACAAAAACCGAGTCAGAAATTCAATGCGATTGAAGTTCTTTATACTAACATAACATACGTAGCCACAAAAAATAAGTCTACCCAGACGATTCTGCTAATTATTATTTACAGACCCCCCAGGGCCATATTCTGAATTCCTTTGTGAATTTGCAGATTTCATCTCTAACCTGGTTGTTTCATTAGACAAAGCATTAATTGAAGACTTTAATATTCATTTTGATAACCCAAAAGACCCTCTGAGAACAGAGGTCGTGTCCATTCTAGATTCAGTAGGGGTTAATCAGAATGTAATAGGATCCATTCATAATGGTGGTCACACTCTTGATCTAATATCAACATTTGGATTAAATATAGAAAATACAGTCACATTTCCACAGTCTGAAGCTATCTCAGATTACCTCATCTCGTTTAAAATGTGTCTTAGCCAATAATATAAGCACCTTAACATTGTACCGCATCAAACATACATTCACATTAGCTACTGCACAGTGTTTATCAATAATCTCCCCAGAGTTATCAACTACGATTGGATCACCGTCTGACCCCACAGAACTTGATCAGGTGACTGAATGCTTAGAGCCAACGTTCCGTTACATAATAGATATTGTAGCTCCACTTAATCAAAAAATAATTAGAAAGAAAAACTAACACTCTGATATAACAATCACACGTGCACCTTAAAACAGATCACTCAAAAATTAGAACGTAAATGGCATCAAACTAAATTGGTAGTATTTCAAACAGCATGGAAGAAGAGCCTCGTGAGCTACAGAAAAGCCCTTAGTGCTGTTAGATCAATGTATCTCTCCACCCTAATTGAAGCTTAGGGCAGTGGTAGCTCAGTGGTTAGGACATTGGGCTACTGTGTACTGTATACCATACAACTCTGTATATAATATAAACATAACAGATCAGTGATTACAATGTTTTACTCTCTTCGAGAGACTGAACTTATTTCACTAATTTCCTCATCAAAATAATCAACTTATATACTAGATCACTTAGCTACATGTTTCTTCATACAAATAATTCCAGAAGCAATCAAACCTCTTCTAAAGATAATCAGTTCTTCCCTTAGCCCTGGCTATGTACCTAAATCTTTTAAACTAGCAGTTATCAAACAACGTCATAGCACAGAGACGGCGCTGGTTAAAGTGGTAAATGACCTACTACTGGCTTCTGTGTCTCCTTGCTTGTCTTGCTTGACCTTAGTGCATCTTTTGATACCATTGATCATACTATTCGCTATGATAGACTAGAAAATGTTGGCATTAAGGGAACAGCCCTCTCCTGGCTCAGGTCTTATTTGACTGATTGTTATCAATTTGTATATGTAAATGGTGACTTCTCTACTCATATTATTGTAAAGTTTGGTGTTCTGCAAGGTTCTGTTTTAGGCCCACTGCTTTTTTCTTTATATATGCCACTTCGGGGTAAGATTATTCATAAACTTGATATTAGCTTCCACTGTTACGCTGATGACACACAGTTGTTTCAGCAAAGCCAGATGAGAGACACCAGCTTAATAAAGTTAATAAAGGAATGTGTAAAGGACATTAAACACTTATTATTCCTTCTACTTAATTCTGACAAGACAGAAGTACTTGTACTAGGACCACATGCAGCTAGAAGTAAGCTTTCTGATTGGATAGTATCTCTGGATGGCCTTTCTGTTTTATCATGTGCAACAGTAAAAGACCTTGGTGTGATTGTTGACTCCAGTCTTTCATTTGAAGTTCATGTACATAATATTACTAGGATAACTTTCTGTCATTTCAGAAATATTGCTAAGATAAGAAATATAATTGTCACTACACAATGCAGAAAAACTAGTTCATGCTTTTGTTACTTCTAGGTTGGATTATTGTAATGCCTCCAGTTAGTCCAGAATGCAACCATAGTTCTTACTAGAACCAGAAGATATGATCACATCACTCCTATCTTATCCACATTGCATTGGCTCCCAATCAAATTTCACATTGATTATAAAATACTACTATTGACCTATAAAGCATGGAATGGTGTCGTGCCACAGTACATGAGCGAACTTTTTGGCTTTTATGATCCGCCATGTCTTTTATGATCCTACTTCGATCCAAAGGTGCAGGCTACTTGTTGGTATCTCGCATAGTAAAGGCTACAGCTAGAGGAAGAGCTTTCTCTTACAAAGCCCCACAGTTATGGAACAGCTTTCCATTTAGTGTTTGGGACTCAGAAACAGTGTTTATGTCTAGGCAGAAAACATATTTGTTTAGTCAGTAGGTTTTTTCTTGGGTAAAGGAGCAGATCTGGAGGGTTCACGGGAATAGAGTGCAGCGGTAAAAGGGATGTTTGGATGCTGTCGCCCCCCCACTCTCACTTGTTCACTTAGGTTTGTTGACAATGGAGTGGCTGTTTGCCAGAGTCCCTGCTTGCACTCTGCACACATATTCTTTAAATTTTACGTGACAATTAGCAAACCTGCCTCTCTTCTACCCCCCCCCCCCCACACTAACCCCCCCCCTCCCCTTCTGTCGATCTACACATGCTACTCCAGATGCCAGTGATCAGTATCACATAAAGGAGTGTTCTAATTGAAATAAATGTCAGGTGTTAGTCATCAATCCAACAGGCATCAACTCTAACACTGCAAGTTAAAAGCATATGTGTGAGACCAAGACCTCTAGATGGGTTACAGTTTCAAACAATTTGTGTCACTATTATGCAGTAAGTTCTACAAATTCAGATTAATCTGGAATTTAAACACTGTATTCTGGTTATTCTGGTTGACTTGCAGCATTCCAGTTCTACTTTACAACCAATTTGTTCAGAGTAAACTAAATTAGAATGTACATATTATAATTTATAGTAATAAGTCATTTTTATTTGCTTCTTTATGCAATTTTATGAACGGTTTGGCATATTTGAAAATCAGGAGAAATTGTTTTAAATTGACAGCACTTAAGTAATGAAACAATGTTTGTTTTTTGTTTTTTTTAGCATATTATAGGTACAACATTGGAGATTGCTGAATGATTAATATAAACAAACAAACAAACAAACAAATAAATGACAATAGACAAAACTGGTGTATTTTAATGTAACACAATGTGTTACATTCATAAGTTCATCTTGACTAATAAATCTTTTTTATAATAAGGTGGTCTGTGAGTGTAAATACAGGGGCCATGGATCAATCCTGAGTTTGGGCTACTTATCTTCTACCCATAGACATATGAGTGTTCTCTGGTTTCATTCCATCCTAGTGCCCAGTGTTTGGTTACATATAATCTCTCTTTTTACCATTATTATCATTAAATATTTTCACATTTACTTTTGTACATGATATGCCTTGCTTTTACCTCAAACCTGCATGTGCTCATATATATTCGAAAACTCCCCACACAAACACACACACACAAAATGCTTTTACATTCACTTCACCTCCACCATACATGCTATGTATTGTGTTATCTCTTAAATGAAACATGATGGAAAATAAGAGAGAAGAGAGAAGAAATTTTTGCAATCTAAATGGCACATCATTGGTGTGTACTGTCAAACCGGTTTTTTAATTGTTCTGTATGCCACTGCATTTCTTTCAGCAAGCATATCTGAAACAAGCATAACCTGTGTGTGTGTCTGTGTATACAAAGACCCTGTCTGTATCCGTTTCTTGAGTTTGGATGCTTTTTTTTTTTGTGAGAAAGCGCTTCCTTCTATCCACCCTACCCTAAGTAATCAGTACTTGGAATCAGTACTGCGACTCCTTTATTTTGCCGTAGGTCTCTTGGCAGCCTCCCTGTAAAGTTTTTTGTCTTGTCCATTTATACATTTTGGAGGGACGTCCTGTTCTTGGTGATGTCACTGTGGTGCCCCATTTTCTTCATTTGTTGATGATGGCCTTCATGGTGTTCCATGGTACAGTTAATGTTTTGGAAATTTTTTGTCACAAAAGAACAACAAATATGTGTGTGTGTATGTGTGTATGTATAGGCACTCCAGGCCAAATAGCATGTTTTGTTGACTTTCTCAGTGAAAAAAAAGACAACACAATCTTTTTAGCAATCACACAAACTATACATACAGTTAGGTCCGGAAGTATTTGGATAATGACAGAGTTTTTGTGATTTTGCCTGTGATCGAAGTGTAGACTTTCAGCTTTATTTTAAGAGGTTCCACAAAAATATGGCATTTACTGTTTAGGAATTATAGCCATTTTTAAGCAAGATACCTCCATTTTCAGGGCCTCAAAGATATTTGGACAAAGTGACAATTGTAAATATAACCATAATGTTAATACTTGGGTGAAAATCCTTTGCAGTCAATGACTGCCTGAAGTCTGGAGCTCATGTTCTCAAAACTCAGATTCTGAGTTTCCTACTTGGAGATGCTTTGCCAGGCCTTCACTGCAGCCACCTTCAGTTGCTGCTTGTTTGTGAGTCTTTCTGCCTTCAGTCTTGTCTTCAGTAAGTGAAAAGCAGCTCTGTTGGGTTGAGATCAGGCGACTGACTTGGCC
>CM074977.1:22615541-22637840 GCA_037576825.1 Pangasius krempfi
CTTCAATCACATCTTGATTGTTGTATTTCAAATCCATTGTGGTGGTGTATAAAGGCAAAATCACAAAAACTCTGTCATTGTTTTTGGATCATTGGATTTTTCTGAAGAACAGTGGGCAGTTTAACTGCTCAGAACAAACAAGGTCCTCATGCACATCTATCATAAAGCATAAAAACAGTCATTGATAATCGAGGTAACAGCAAAGTTTCAAGAATCAAGCGTATGTAAACTTTTGAACTGGTTCATTTGTGTAAATTCAGTTATAATTTTTCTCCTGTAGACTATATGTAAATATCTGCTATGTGAAATAGTTTATTCAGGGCAGTACTAAATAACAAACAAAATGCAATTTTTATGATCCCTCTTATTTTAAAAAAAATTATTAACATTTTCCAGATTCTGCAAGGTGTATGTAAATTTATGACCCCAACTGTAGATAGTAAAGTATGTAGTTTTGGTTTAACAAAAATGGGAACTCTCTATATGTGGTCCAAAGAGGTGTCAATGCAAGTGAACGAGGCCATCACTAGGCTGAAAAAACAAAATAGATCTAGCAGAGAGTTAGCAGAAACTTTAGGAGTGAGCAAGTCAAGAACTCTCTGGAGGAAGTTGACGTATCATTGTCAAAGTCAACAATCAAGAGATGCCTTAATGAATGTAAATACAGATGGTTTATATCAACATGCAAACCACTGGTAACACTCAAGAAAAGAAATGCCAGATTAGACTAAAAAAAATGTAAAATAGCCTGACCAGTTCTGATGCAAGATTAACTTGTACCAGTATGATGAGAAGAGAAGAGTATGGAGAAGGAAAGGTAGGGCTCATGATCCAAAGCATACCACTTCATCTATCGAACATGTGGAGGAAGTATTATGGCATGAGCATGTATGGCTGCTAGTGGAACTGGTGTTTATTGATGTGACTGCTGATCGAAGTAGCAGGATGAATTCTGAAGTGTATAGAGCTATACTTTCTGCTCTGATTCAATCAAATGCTGCAAAACTGATAGGATGGTGCTTTACAGAACAGATGGATAATGACCCAAAACATAGCACGAAAGCAACCCAAGAGCGTTGGAATGTTCTTAAATTCATGAGTCAGTCACCTGACCTCAACCCAACTGAGCTGCTTTTCACTTACTGAAGACAAGACTGAAGGCAGAAAGACCCACAAACAAGCAGCAACTGAAGGTGGCTGCAGTAAAGACCTGGCAAAGCATCTCCAGGGAGGAAACTCAACATTTGGTGATGTCCATGGGTTGCAGAATTCAGGCAGTCATTGACTGCAAAGGATTTGCATCCAAGTGTAAAAAAATAATTCTAATATTTATTATTGTTAGTTTGTCCAATTACTTTTGAGCCTGTGAAAATGGAGGAACTCTGTAAAAAAAAATGCTGTAATTCCTAAACGGTTAAAAGTTTTAATTTATTTAATTCCTAAAAGTTTTCCTCCTTTATTAATATAGCTAAAAGTATGTAGCTAGCAATAGTTAATATTAATAATGGTACGTGAAAGAGCACATAGGCGCACTCTGCATGTTTTCCCTGTGTGCAGGTCAAGGAATGCCTGACTGATGTGTGCCTACGCTCTGCTTCTCTGGTGGGTTCAAGATTGTTCAAGATTGTTTACTGTTCTATGTACTGTGTCATGTACTTTCTTTTCTGTTGACCAGCCATATGGCATTAAAATACCAGGTCTATATGCACATTAAATGCATTGAGATGCATTCTCCTGGTGTGTGTGTAATCTTTTTGGTTGCTGGTTGCCTGCTCTCATCCACCATTGGACAGTAAAATGCTGCAGGCCCCATTTATTCCTAGTCCTTATCCAGTGTAGGTAACAATATTAATATCTACATTTTTGGGAACAAGCTACAATCTTTAACTACTCAGTGGATGAGAGGTTGCTGAAATCAAAATATAAGCTTTGGCCAGAGAAGAGAACAGCGAGTACAATTGAGTATTTTACCAAGAGAACAGCTAGTGAATAGAATAGAAGTTTATTTTCTGTATGTGTCCATTTCAGCTTCTATCCAACCGTTGGACTGTCCTGCTAACTGCTTATTGACTCAAAAAGAGTCCCATCTCTATCTTCTTGAGAGGAGGCTGTTCCTTCTCAGGTCCATATGCTTTGTCTGTTAGGTTTGCTCGATTTGTCAAACTGACGCATGGATGCAGTATAAGCAGAACACTTTCTGTATGGCAGTGGCCCAGCCTCTCTTGCTGCTACCTCCATATAGCGTGTAGTACTGTCCATACCAGAAGCAACACCATGTGCTGCCTCTCTCATTGCCACCTCCATATTGCATGTACTATCTATAATGACAGCAATATCAGCTTCAAAACAGCTGATTTCAACACCTTAGCTATGTTTATTAGGGGCCAACACTGAAGGTGCATAGGCACCCTATTGTTATTATATGTTTTCTTCTTCTTCTTCTTCTTCTTCTTCTTCTTGTTATGATGTCTATGGCAGCCCATAGAACCATCTGGTAAAAAGTTGTTAAATTTGGCACACTGACTGGGGATGGTCTAAGGAACATTCTGACCAAATTTGGGCCAAGTGTTGCCAATGCTGTAACACCACCATTAGGTCAAATTTCAGGCTAATTTGGAAGTACATTTATGGTAATTTATGAACCGTGTGCCCAAAATTAAGCCAGGCATCCCTGGATTCCCTGAATCAAGACGAGTTCAATGCACTCTATGACGTCAATTTCCACCTAATTAGATTTTCTGCCATCTTGTATTTTGTCAAATACATCTTTTTCACTACTCCTCCTATAAATTTTTCCAATCATCACCAAATTTGGCACATATCAGCTTCACAAAATTATCAAAAGAATTTTTAATATTCCAAATGGTTTGTCCGTAATGGGCTAACAAATCTGATGGTACAGCCGCCAAACAGGATTTGAGGCTGTATCTCAGCAACAACTTTGCGCATTGACACAAAACTTGGTAGACATCCTCAGGAACATGACCTGAGGCTATGCAACAAATTTCGTGATAGCGCCACTTACTGACCAAAAGTTACAATGACATGCCTTAAGTTCTTCCATCTAAGTGCCATTTTTGCTACTCCTCCTCCAAATTTTATATAATCTTCACCAAATTTGGCTCACATCATTTTGAGACCTGACTAAACAAAAGTTATCAAAGGAACTTTGATATTCAAAACTATTCTCCCATAATGGACTGGCAAATGCATCAAACAGGATGATAGGCTGTATCATGTAATGTAAGACATTTGCATATTTTCATGAGACTTGATCTCCAGGGCCTCTCCCTAATGTTCCCAAAAAAAAGTTAAATGACTGCGCCTCCTGCACAAACTGTGACAACATAATTTTCCTAATTTTATTTTAAGAGCTTGTGCTAAATTCACAGTCCTACATTCTTAGTTCTACATTCCTATAATTCTCTAGGGTGAGTTTAAGTGAATGCTTGTCAGCATCTGAATTTCAAAAGCACTTCCTGTTTGTCATTTTGAAATTCATTGAAACTTTTTTCATTCCTTACAAAAGTTATCAAATGATTATTGATATTTTATATAGTTTTCCAATGATATGCATATTATGCTAACAAATTTGAAAGTGCCATAAAAGAAGTGAGACTGTCTCGGCTACAACTTTATTTATTGAAAGAAAACTTCCATACTAGCTGCTCCTGTTGAAAAATACTGATAAATCATGGATAATTCTACCTATAACTTTTGAAGTTCTTTGTCTACAATTATAATTCTGCCACCATTTGTTTTCCTTTGTTTTACTTTCCTGACAGTGTATATATTTATGAATGTTCAAATGATACAACAGCTTTGTCCACTGTGAGCCCTTGCACTTTGTGAACTGTATATGCCCATACCAGTCTGAGTAGAAAGTGACATCTTACACCACCATCATTGACTTGGTCTTCCTGTACTTCAATGACAGTTGAATTTTTAGAGAATTTATTACGTTTTCGACCTCTGAATTTTACCAACATTTGGGTCATCAAATTGTACATGAATAGCTGAAGGAAAATCCTGTTCACCTTTATTTATATGGACAACTATACCAAAGGCTCCACTGACAAAACCATCAGAAACATCAATGTTTTCCTTTAGCATCACTCTTGCTCCAATACCCAAGGAAACACATGTTGACAAACAGGAGTTGAAAACCTTTGTCAAACTGGAAGAATGGAACCAGCTTTTGGTTCCATTCTTCCAGTGTTTGGGTTTCTGTCAAAATCTTGAGCCAAAATATAGGTTGCATCTGGGCAACATGCATGTATTTTTTTAATGTTGTACATGTCACCCTCAGTATTTGTAGGAAATATATTTTCTTCACATTCTTCACATTCTTCACCTGTTTCACACTGCTTTATCACTGGGGCTTAAACATTCTTTCTTCTTATGTACTCTCAGACAATTTAGCATTTTAAGCAAAGTCGTGTTGCCTGACAAATAGAGTCAGTTCAGCCAGTTCAAAGTTATTGTCTTACAGATTCACTCCTTTTGAGTTAGCATAAAGAGGGGTTCCTTTCACAGGTGGCAGCTGATAGAAATCACTCACTGCAAGAATGCTCACTTTTCTAAGAAAGGAGTAGTCACCAATTTGTTTAATTTGTCACAGTCTTCCATGAATGTATGCGAAAAGGAGATGGTCAACCATGGACACTTCATCAGGGATCAAAATTTGTAAACTGCCCATTTTAGTACGTAAAGAATTGAGTTTGTCAATTGAATAGTTTTTGTACCAGTGTTGTATGCAGCTACCCCTGTTGATGCTGTTAAAATCACAGTCAGATCATCTGGATTTTCAGACAGTTGAGATAATAGTCTGGTAGATTCATAATGTATTGCTTTAACTTAATGGCATTTTTTTGTACCTGCACCACCAGTAACAAATAATCTGAAGGGTTCAGGGTTACTTTCTCCAAGTACTTTCTCCAGACACCACTTGCATACTCTGTAGAATACTGCAGATTGTTGTTCATTTAATGATCTTAGTAAAAGTAATACTTTTCTTTTCCCTTCCTCAAATGTATCAAATACAAAAGATTTCATCTGACATTTTTCATAATGTGGCAAGAAAAGTTGTAGCAGTGAATGATAGTACTTCTCTGGATTTTTGTAGGTGGAAATCTTGGATACCTTACAACTGCAGGTTCAGTTCATGTTCTACATTTCACATAGCCACAGTTGTTGTTTAATTGTTCTACTTTCTGAGTTTTTTTTTCTAAGGAAAACTGTGAACTTGACAGTACTCTGTATTCAGAACAAAAACTTGCTACACATACATTTTCAAATTGTTCTGTCTTTGGTCTGTTTTTGTATCTGTCAACTGCATTCATCATCCAAAAACTTTTTCCATCATTATGTTGTTCATTTTCAACTTTGCTTTGTAGCACATGCAAAGGCAAACTCATCTTTACTGGATTCTCTCCAGTGGGGACAAACTCTTGAGATGAAATTTCTCTGTTGTGTAGGTATATGCTTCCAAGCTGTTTAAATGCTGCTTTTGCATCAAGTTTTCCATCCATGGCTTCTTTTTGTTCTGCTTTGGTGATGTACATGAGAATGTAGACCACTACAGTGAAAGCATCTGTAATATACTGGATCTTCACAGAATTCTGTGTCATCTATGAAATCAATAACTTCACAATCGCTTTGGTGATCAAGTTTTGGATCATTTTCAACCCAAAACAGAGAGTGGACATGAGGAGAATCATGTTGTTGAAACTTGACACGATAAAAGTAAAAGATAAAAAAAGATAAAAGTCTTTTATCTTTCCAGTTGGTTGAGCTGGAGACATCTTTTAGGAAACAGTGCCATCTGTGGTCAAACATTCTTGCTGCTGTAACAGGATTTCTGCATCTACATTTTTCAGACCAGTCAAGCTCATCAACATTTATTTGTTGTTTGTCACATCTTTAAATACCATTTTCATTTTCATGTCCACTGTTTTCTGCTATGTCCTGTTCTTGTTTTACACTATTGTTCTCATTCTTAACATTGTTTTCATCTGTTTCACTGTCATCATTCTCAGCATTCTCAGAGTTCACCCACAGCTTATTAAACTCCCTCTCTTCATACCATTTATTATGTCTCACCAAATATCTCAGAGCATCTCTGGTACTATCAGTCTGAACATACTTGTATGTTATTTTTCATTTCAGTTGTCTCCTTATCATCTTGTCATCACCTTCATGTTGTTGATGAGATATTGTTCTACTGAGTTGAGACATTTGAGTTCTTTTGGAATTTCTTCTAAATGCATATTGTTTGCAACATTCTCTTTTGGCAGTTTACCACTGGGGATTTTACGAGGTCATGTATAGCAAACGCATAATTTACAAGCTGGATTATTAGATGCATGGCATTCCTGCTCACATACAGCATCACATTCATGTAAATATTTCAGTGTAATGAATCTTTTAGCCAGTGTAGCTGTTTGGTCTAATTTGTTCTGATAGCAATCTGATTTGCATTCAACAACCTGTTTTCTGAAGGGTAAACAGTGGCAGACACAGCATACATACTCTGGACCTCTACTGACTTGTTGGTGAAAATAGTTAATACTAAAGTCAAGGTCCTTCTGGTTTTTTTGTTGTTGTTTTTTTCCCCTTCAGGAACTTGAGCTGCGTCGAAACGCTATGGGAACGCCTTCAGCGTGACCACGCTCTGAATCACATGTGTAATCAGTCCAATGGATGGGCGAGACGTCACGGGCGGGGTGACGTAGCGACCAGGAAGCTTAAAAGCACACGCAGTGGATACAGCGGCAGCTTTCTGTCATTCAGCAAGTGCTCTGTGTGTGTCAGTCTGATTTTGTATTGTCTGTCTAAGCATTATGTCAAAAGCGAAAGAAAAGACAAAAATAAGGGTGAGAGCGGTCAGCGTTTTAGGCTGTCTGCTTGGGAGCAAAGCACGCAGAGCCGCATTGCGAGTGTTTGCCGCTGCGTGTGCTTCACTCCCGGAGGGCTCTCTTTGAGGAGGGAGCCTTCTCATGCGTTCCTCGCTGTGCTGGCCCCGCTTCTGCCGAGGCAGAGCGGCGGTTACGCTCGTGCGGTTCGCAAATGGATTTGGTGGAGGGAATGGAGACAGGCGAGTCCCTTACTTTTTCCTCACCCACCAGATCCACTGCCCGCTCTCTGGGATCGGAAGCCCGCTTTGCGGTTTCTTCCCCCCGGGGAGAGGGCTCGACGCTCCGCCTGTCTTCCTCCGAGGAGGTTGACGTGGAGGGCACCGATGATGATTCGCTCCCTCAAATGGATTTGGTGGAGGGAATGGAGATGGTTGATGAGTTCTTCCTCATCCGCCAGATCCACTGGTCCTTTTATGTGGTTTCGCTTTCGCCACAGCATGCCTAAAGATCGTGAAAAGACGAAACATGAGGTGTAAACAGGCAGCATTTTAGGCGGTGTGTTTCTCCCCGCCCGCGCTATATTATGGGTGGGGATACACACGGTCTGTGCGGTGTCTGTTTAGGAGCGAAGCCCGCATTGCGTGCATTTGCTGCTACGTGTGCTTCACTCCCAGAAGGCTCTCTTTGAGGAGCCGCCACCTCCACATCGGAGTCTACCTTTCTTCCCCGACCTTCACCCCGAGGTGTCGAGGTCATGGGGAAGGCCTTTCTAGACTCAGGAGATCGTTCTGCCAACCCTGCCACCCATGGTGCTTCAGGGCGCAGCGGTCTCCGGTAAGTGCTTCTCTCAGTTTCCGCCTGGGGACGTAGCGGTACTGGGAGGCTCACTACCTCTTCTGAGGTTTCCGGAGCAGATAGTTCGGCCGTCCTCTGCCGGTCCGCCGCTTCAGGGCACCGAGCTAGCCGCTCTCATTACACCAGAGGTCAGTCTCGAGAGACTGATTCCCTTAGTTGACTATTTGGCAGCGTGGAACTCCTGCCGAATGTGTCTCAGTGGGTCCTGCATACTGTAGAATCCAATTCAGTTCTCCAGTGCCTCGTTTTCCCGGGGTTCTTCCCACTCTGGTGGGCCCTGAGCAGGCTCTGGTAATGGAACAGGAAGTGCACACTCTCCTGAGGAAGGAGGCCATAGTGGTGGTCCCAGCTCACGACAGAGAGTCTGGGTTCTACAGCCGGTACTTCATCGTTCCGAAGAACGGTGGAGAGCTGTGTCTCATTTTGGATCTGCGTCATTTGAACTGCTCAGTCGTGCGACTGAAGTTCAAGATGCTCACGATCAAACAGGTCGTGTCTCAGATCAGCTCCGAGGACTGGTTTGTCACGATCAATCTAAAAGACGCATACTTCCTTATCTCCATCCTTCCCCAACACAGGAAGTTCCTGAGGTTTGCTTTCGGGGGTGAAGCTTACCAATATCGAGTTCTTCCGTACGGCCTGGCACTCTCACCCCGCACTTTCACGAAGTGTGTGGATGCTCCTCTGGCTCCTCTGCGACTCCAGAGCATCCGCATACTGAATTATATCCACGATTGGTTGATATTAGCTCAATCGGAGCAAGCGCGGTTCGGCATCGAGATGTCGTTCTCGCCCACATGAAAGAGCTGGGGTTAAGACTAAACGCCGAGAAAAGTGAGCTTTCTCCAGTACAGAGAACCACTTATCTGGGTGTGGTGTGGGATTTGACCACGATGCAGGCACATCTGTCTCCCGCTCGGATCACAGCAGTCGCGAGAGTAAGAGAAGGCCGGTCACTCACTGTAAAGCAGTTCCAGAAACTGCTGGGCCTGATGGCAGCTGCGTCCAACGTGATACCTTTTGGCCTGCTGTACATGAGACTCCTACAGTGGTGGCTCAAGACCAAGGGGTTCTCCCTGAGGGGAAGCCTGCGCCGCATGATCAAGGTTACGCGGCGGTGCCTACGTGCCTTAGACATGTGAAGGAAACCTTGGTTCTTGTCCCAGGATGGGGAGCGGCCATGAGTGGCTGCTCAGCGGCCAATATCTCACCTGGCACATCAACTGCCTGGAGATGCTGACCGTGTTTCTAAAATTGAAACACTTTCTCCCGGACCTAAGAGATCGCCACGTGTTGGTTCACACAGACAACACAGCGGTGGTCTCTTACATCAACCACCAGGGAGGTCTGTGTTTGCGCCCCCTTTACAGGCTGGCGCACCAGATCCTTGTGTGGTCCCAGGGGAAACTCCTCTTGCTGAGAGCAGTTTACATCCCTGAACATCTCAATATGGGAGCAGACGCCCTGTCGAGGCAGGGGCCAAAGCCCGGGGAATCTGGCTCAGGGCCAGGCTCAGGTGGATCTGTTTGCGACTCAGGAGACATCGCACTGTCCCTTCTGGTTCTCTCTGACTCATCCAGCTCCTCTCGGACTGGATGCTATGGTACAGACATGGCCGAGGCTGCGTCTGTACGCCTTTCCCCCGGTCGCTCTGCTCCCAGGAGTTCTGGAGAGGATGCACCGGGACGGGGTCCATCTGTTGCTAGTAGCCCCGTTCTGGCCGGGCCGAGTATGGTTCTCGGAACTGATTTCCCTTCTCGATGACTCTCCATGGGAGATCCCCGTCTTGGAGGCTGGAGTTGTGGAGGCTGTGGGTGTGACCTCTAGGGGGACACAACTCGTAGCTTCCAGTCTCTCAACCGAGGTTGTTGAGACCATTCTCCAATCCAGAGCTCCCTCAACGAGGAAATGAACGCCCTGAGTGGATATGCCCTATGGGCAGACATCCCCTAGTTACATGTTTCCTCCGCGGTGCGCTGAGGCTGAGGCCTCCGGTACGATCTCGTGTCCCTCCATGGGACCTGGCTGTGGTGCTGACACTTTCTGTAAAACTCCTTCTCTCGAGAGAGTTGGGGATCTACAAGCCCTCTCAGTGGCCCTCTCTTTTTAGACTTTGCACCCATTCTGGCCAAAGCATTTCTCTACCCTTGAGCAGGGTATATTCCTAAAAATTCCCTCCTCTACACCATGGCCTGTCATACTCCAGGCCTTCTGTCCTCCTCCCTTTCGGAAGCCTGACCAGCAGAGGCTTAACTGTATGTGTCCAGTGTGAGCACTGGAAGCATACGTCCTCAGAGCTGCCCGGTGGGTCGTGGATGCCATCTGTCTGGCTTATGAGTCCTCTGATCTCCCCTCACCCTTGGGAGTCAAGGCTCACTCCACTAGAAGTGTGGCGGCCTCCAAGGCTTTTGTGGCAGGTGTCCCTATGCAGGACATCTGCAACGCTGCGGGTTGGTCCGTGCCCCTGACTTTCATCGGGTTCTATGGCCTCGACATGCGAGCCACTCTGGGCTGTTTTGTTTTCTCGCCCTAGCTGTGCTCTTCCACACTGGGCAGGGATTTGTAAGTCTGGTGGCTTGGGCATACTCGTTCCCATAGCGTTTCGACGCAGCGTCTCGTTCCCTCGGGGAACGTCTCCAGGTTACGTATGTAACCATTGTTCCCAGAAGGAACGAGACGCTGCATCTCAGTGCCATACTTCCTGCATCCCTGCGAGTGCCTGCTTCATTCTTGAATCCACCGCGAGTGTTTTTAAGCTTCCTGGTCGCTACGTCACCCCGCCTGTGACGTCTCGGCCATCCATTGGACTGATTACACATGTGATTCAGAGCGTGGTCACGCTGAAGGCGTTCCCATAGCGTTTCGACGCAGCGTCTCGTTCCCTCGGGGAACCATGGTTACATACGTAACCTGGAGACGTTTTCTTCCACCAGCCACTGTGGCTTTTATCATTATTATTATTATTATTATTATTATTATTATTATTTTTGTTAAATACCAGCCACTTCTGAAATTCATTTGGAACTTTTAGAATTCCAGTCAAGAACCAACATCATTTTAAATGTCAAGTTAATAAAATCTGGCACTTTATGTGTTTGTTACTTTACACAGTCCCCTCCAAAGTATTGGGACAGCAAGGCCAATTCTATTTTATATACATTTTTTCAATGTATATAGCTATACATTGAAGACATTTGGATTCAAGATCAAAAAGATGAATATGAGATGACATCATAATTTCAGTTTTCATTTCCTCATCCATACATCTAGATATGTTAAACAACTTAGAACATGGCACCTTTTGATTGAACCCACCAATTTTATTTCAGGTGATCAAAAATATTGGAACATGTGATGATAGGGTGTTTCTCGCTGACCAGATGTGCCATGTTAAATTGATTGTTTAAAAAATTAACAGCTCTGAATGTCTACTCTTGGTTTTAGCCTTCAGTTTCACCTGTGAAGACTGCATTAGTTGGATAAACCAACATGAAGACCAGAGAGCTGTATATGGAGAAAAGCAAGCAATTTTGAAGCTGAGAAAAGAGGGAAAGTCTATTAGAGGCATTGCACAAACATTAAGCATAGCCAATACAACAATTTGGAATGTCCTGAAAAAGAAAGAAACCACTGGTGTACTAACAACCAGACATGGAATAGGTTGACCAAGGAAAACAACAGCAATTGATGACAGAATCATTATGAGAGCTGTGACGAAAAACCCAAAAATAATAGTTAGTGACATCACCAACAACCTCCACAGGGCAGCGGCGAAGGTATAACAATCCACCATTCAAAGAAGACTTCAAGTTCAGAAATATAAACGCCATACCACAAGATGCAAAGCAATCATCAGCAGTAAGAATCAGAAGGCCAAGTGGGATTTCGCAAAGAAATACAGAGAGGAGCCACAAAAGTTCTGGAACCAAGATTAACCTCTACCAAAGTGATGGAAAGGCCAAAGTGTGGAGAAAGAATGGATCTGCTCATGATCCAAAACATGCAGACTCCTCTGTGAAACATGGTGGAGGTAGTGTCATGGCTTGGGCTTGCATGGCTGCTTCTGGAATGGGCTCAATTATTATACCAGCAAAATCACAATTGGGCTCAAAATTAACGAGTAATACTTTGTGCTGTTTGTAGGCTCAATTTATTTTATTAAGTAATATTTGTTTATTTTCCCTGTCAAAACAGGGTTTTACATATTTATTTAAAAAAAATTGGCTACTGAAAACGTACAATTTTGATTTAATTCTACTCGAATGAAATTACTTTTTGCTGAACGAGAGTCAAAGATTCAAGTCAGTGGTCCGATCTTCCCATTGCTAAATAGAGTTGTTTGATGCCAATATCCAGCAGCCACGTGACTTGATGCATGTCACATACAACGAACAGGCGTGGCTCCAATGGGGAATAAAATGCAGCTTAGAATACAACTTTTTATATGCATTATCAGCATGCAGGCTAATGTTCCAGATAATTTAAAGACTATCGCTTAGATAATAAGAGTGTATTTTGTACACGTCTGTAATGAGTTTAACACAGTCATCTTTGAACTTAACATAAAAAAGATTAACGGTGATTGTCAAAATGAGTAATTTTGAAAAGGGGTCAGGCAAAAACTTTAGAAGACTCTTGGAAGACTATGAGTAGCGCTCTTGTAGAATATTTAAATAAACCCAAAAAATAACCCCCTCCAAACGCCCTGCTATGAGGAAAAAAAAATCAACTAATTGGTCCGTCTTTGGCTCTTGTTCTAAAATAAATGTCTAAATATACCATGAGTTTTATTCTTGCACATTGGACAGTTAAGGTAGAACATCATTTACCCCAACCCCACAAAAATTTTATCAATTAAAAATTTATATTACATCTAATATGGTTGCCAAGTAACAACACCAATGAGAACACCAAATAGGAAGTGAAGCTGTATTTGGGCAACACATTTGCATAGTTACACAAAACTTGATAAGGATCATCAGGACCAGGACCTGAGGGTCCATGCAGTTTCGTGACAGCAGGGCCTACAGTTCAAAAACTGTTTTTTTTACTATTTCTCATACAAATTTGTCCAAACATCAGCAAATTTTCCTTATAGGATCTTCAGACCAATGTGTACTACATTTACCAAAATGTTTTTTACATTTCAAACCATTCATCCGTATCGTTCTACCACATCTGACAGCAAAGCTGCCAAACAGGTAAGGTGAGGCTGTATTTGTGCAAAGCATTTGCGAAATTAAAACAAAATTTACTAGGGGTGATAGGGACCAAGATCTGAGGTTACTTGCCAGCAACATCTTGTGGTCAAAACAATCCTTTGCCTAAATTTATGGGTCTGCTTTCGTTTGATTGCTTAGACAAGACCTGCAGCAGTTCTGTTAAAGTGCAGCTCACTAAGTATTTATCACCACCACATATCAAAGAAGCAGCAAATTTCTGTCCACAGTGGGAACACACCCCCTATTGGCGGAATCTGAAAATACAGAAATCACATCGCCTAGGCAACTCTTGGACTGGCCTCAGTCAAGAGATCTATGGATAGTGTAATTATCCTGACCATCACACCTCCTGACGCTCACGTCACGTCACGTGGTCACATCCCACATTGAAACTGGACTTGATTGCAATAACCTACTCTTTGCCAATAGGCAAGAGTAATGAAAATTAAATCTCTTCATCCAAGAGTGCTATTTTTCATTGCAGTAATTCCCCTGAAAATGACATTATTATTGCCTGAAACTTATTTTTAAACCATTTGAAAGTTACATAAACATGCACCCTTCTCTACAACTACTTGCAAACAGTATGACCTTTTTTTTAACAATTCATATGGATGGCAAAATGTCTAAAAAAAACAAAAAAACAAAAACAGAACCACATAAGTGACAGTGATTTAATATTAAGTTGCATTTTAACTGAAAAAAAAATCAACTTTTGGGGAAGATGTTCACTTGGCCAAGATGGAAATGTTTTAACATTGTAACTTTTAAAGAAAGACAGAAAGAAAAAACCTTAGTAAATTGAGAAGAGAAAACTGAACAAATATACAACAGGAACAAAATGATATGCAAAACTTCAACAATCACCAACATAACCACAGTAACAGATTACAAACACTTGTGAAACAACTACACAGGTAACAGGTAACCTGTTTTGGTAACCGAATTTATCCCTTCGTCTGATGCTGACCAGGAAGGAGATCTTGGTCTAGTGGCATTACTTACTCTGACTAACACAAGCTCTTTAGCACTGTGCAGACCCCCAGCACCACTGCAAGAAGGAGAGCTTAAAGGCTGTACATCCACAACAACAAACTGATCTGCCATTGTAATCTGAAAGTGTCCCACAACTAAAAAATGCTCTTCTATTTTTTCAGCATCCAGACTCAGATGCAATATGTTCTCCCTCTTAAGGTTAGCAGACAGAACAGTGTTCGAGACTGAACCATCTCCAGAGTGTCTCTGCTGGCAGACCTGAATGCTGATGTCTTTTGCATCATTTTGCAATGTTCATATCTGTGCATGGTGGACTTGCTACTGAAAGTCCCCTGTGGCTTATTGCACATAGCACACATCCACATTTGCACAATATTGATGCCGGTAACACTTGTGTCAATGGTAACCAACAGACCCTCCTCATCTGACATTTCACTCCTATAATCTGTTACTACCCCCATGTCAGTGATCTCAGTAAAGACCGTGTTTTTTGTGGTGTTTTTCTTGTCGCTAAATGGGTCAGGCAGTAGGTCCGTCCAGCTTTGTCTGAGAGAATTGCGTCATTCCACAGGTTGACCTTTACACTCCCAGACTGTACACCTTGCACAGTTCCATCTCCACACCACTGACAAAGACAGCAGCAGCGGGCTTGACATCAACAACTTTCAGAATCATGAATCCCATCTGAAACTGGCAAATATATTAAAATAATTAGCAGCGACAATGTACCAATGCCAACAGACATGACTGTCCGGTTCTGTCGGATCAGATCATGGCATCTGTTAGCTTTGGCTGGCATTTGTTTTCACCGACCAAACATGTTCAATCGACATGGAATGTCTGAGCAGTATGGTATGATTTTCCAACAAACTCTGATGTAATCTGACCTGGGCACAAATTGTTGCCATGACGATGAGGCAAGCAGCCTGAAAACTCCATAGAAACGAAAGCCTGGTTTAAAAAAGGATGATCCTTTTACCACAAACAAAATTGTACTATTATTATTTTCTTTAGGTGTCACATGTTGTTCTTCGCCTGAAAAGACGAAGAGTGAAACGAAAGAGGTTGTGGGTGATGGGTTCCCTTTTGAGTCTGGTTCCTCTCAAGGTTTCTTCCTCATATCATCTCAGGGAGTTTTTCCTTGCCACCGTCACCCCTGGCTTGCCCATTAGGGATAAATTCACATATTTACAATATATTTTTTGTGAATCCATTTATTTCTGTAAAGCTGCTCTGTGACAATGTCCATTGTTAAAGCCGCTATACAAATAAAACTAAATTGAATTGAATACGTATAAAATTACGTCTTTTGAACGTCTTTGTCGCACATTGAAAAGATGTCCCCTGAGGAGCCAGAATGAAAGTTTGTGCTTTTTTGGATTTCTATAAGACTTTTGACTCTTTAGAACATGGCTTTATTTTTTATTTGTTTGTAAATCCATTCAAACTCTTTATCAAAATGGAAAGTGTTCGATAAAATTGAAATATGGCACATCACCACGTTTTCAGTTATCATGTACTGTCCAGCAAGGCTGCCCTCTGTCTCCTTATTTGTTTTTACTTTCTGCTCAGCTCCTCTCCACCTTCATTATTGGAAGTAATCTACAAGGACTCCACCTTTCAAGTAGACAAATTATCATCAGCCAATTAGCTGATGATACCACCCATTGCGATTGATATTATAAAGAAGTTATCTGAAGCGTCAGGGCTGCATCTAAACATCAATAAATCTGAGCTGATGGCCATTAAGAATTGTGAGCTTACTTGTTTATATTCCAGTTAAATCCAAATGATCTTATATAACCTATTTAGGTGTTATAATAACTAAAGACTCTAATGTTAGATCTTGGATCAATTTTAGCCTAATAATTGATAAAACTCAAAAGATATTTAACAGGTAGCTCCAGAGAGACTTGTCTTTGAGGGGCAGAACTTTAATAGTTAAGGCTGAAGTCATCTCAAGACTC
This sequence comes from Pangasius krempfi, assembly GCA_037576825.1. NCBI lineage: Eukaryota > Metazoa > Chordata > Actinopteri > Siluriformes > Pangasiidae > Pangasius > Pangasius krempfi. The sequence goes on from CM074977.1 coordinate 22,631,439, forward strand.
ACCTATGCTGCACTCTTTTTATGTGTTGATGCTTCACTTTAAAAATTAATTGATAGAATGTTGTATAAATTTATCTGGAAAAACAAAACCCATTATGTGAGAAACTCTGTAATAATGAATACTGTTGAAAACGGTGGCCTTAATTTTTTTAGACTTCTCTTCCCTTAACAACACCTTTAAAATTAATTGGATTAGGCGTTTTCTGGCTAACCCTGAATTTCATTCCAAACCACATTTCTTCTAAATTAGGAGGTTTACTGTTCTTACTTACTGTATGTCCAATTACAACATTGATAAAGTACCTCTGAAATTGGCAAACCTTCACAGACAGGTGTTTTTAGCTTGGTCTCTTATTTCAAACACAACTTCTTTACACACAGGTATCTCATCTGGATCATAATACCATGATATGGCAAATCTTGAAGCCATGGAAGACAAGTTTGTTTTTCTTCCCTTACAGGCTGTATGTATGCAGCACTTCATTTGAGGCCATATTACATAACATTTTGCGTACAGCCGCCCCTGGATTTGCTCCCCCAACTGAGCATTGGTAGTTCATATAAAAAAATTTATATAAACAAAGATGACAATTATCTACCATAAAACCATAAAAAATGAACTCAGTCACAATGTAACAATACTACAGTTTAAAATAATGCAATTATAATGCAATAGCTGAGTGAGCATTTTATTTGTAGGTGCTTTGGAAATTTGTCTGCTAATTGAATATATATAATTGTTAAATATTGACATCTTATATATATACACACATCTTATATATATATCCCCCTCTGCCTCTCCACCTGGTACAGCCACAGCAGCTAGTATTCTGTGTTGCATGAAGAGGATGTCTTGCTGGGTGCTGGTTCTTCCTCAGTGCTAGTTCTTCCTCAGTGCTAGTTTTTCCTTAGTGCTAGTTTTTCCTCAGGGCTAGTTCTTCCTCAGGGCTAGTTATTCCTCAGTGCTAGTTTTTCCTTATTGCTAGTTTTTCCTTAGTGCTAGTTTTTCCTCAGTGCTAGTTCTTCCTCAGTGCTAGTTCTTCCTCAGTGCTAGTTCTTGTAACTTCTACAAAACCTTTGTGCGGTAGAGAAAAATTAAACATGGAGATAGTTCCTTAAATAATTGGGCGTTTCCTTAAACCTCGGGTGTTTCGAAAGGCGCCATTAAATAAAATGCATTATTATATTATAATTATTATTATAAATATGTATACATGTTTGTGTGAGGAGCTGCTACTGTAGCTTACTCTTTGTGGCTTCGTCAGATGAGGTCTGTGGCTCATTTAAGAGGAGATCTGACCAAACCATACTTAGGTTTCAGGATATTACGTATTATTGCTATACACGTTACTGAATATAACATAATGAACGTTTGTTACACACACTGATGGGAGGTGACACATTTGTTAGTGAGGACAAATGGTGGAATCAATGTATGGATGCAGGTATAAATAGACATTAAAAATGTTTATTAACAATAAAATATTTAAAAAAAAAAAAAAAAAAACTTCCTCCTACAGAAAAAATCAGGAAGGAATAAATCAGAGAGAAGTATATTGCTTTAAGTGCATTTTGAATGATGTCTTGTATTTTGATACATAAATACATATTTTTTTATATTTATATGTAAAATATATAGATTTATATTCTACTCTCTTGTCTTGAGCATATGTTTTGGGCAAAGGCTGATCTAGAAATACAACAGCAATACGAAAAGACATCTAGTAGACATCTGCTTTGCATTTTAGAGCCTTTATGATTATGCATAATAAAGAAAACAAAATAAAGCAGGTGAGCAAATAAAATGTAATATTAGTGACTGTGTGAATCACATAACAACTTACAATTGGGTGGAACAGATTCTGACACTTTAAAAAAATATATATATTTTTTTTCCTTAACTGTGCCATAATCTGAAATAAAAAACATTTTAGCGTGTTTAAATAAAAGGCATAGTTTATAAACAGAATTGAAAATTTAAAGTCCATAGTTAATAGATTTATGAAAGATGAAATTAAGTAGCAAAATACAAGTTGTATGTATAAAAAATACTGTAATTAGTATTGGCTTGGTCTTTAATTTTGAATTTTGTTTCCTTTTTCATTAATCACTTTTAGAGCAAATCTTAAAACTGAACATCTGTAACATAGTTGCTCTTCTTTCAAAACCTGGTACTATGCTTTATTATTGTGTTAAATTATTGAGACCACATAATGAAAACTTTTGGTTTAATCACAAAAAAGAAAAATCTTCTTTGAATTTATTAGTAGATTTTAGCAATCAGTTAATTTAATAGCAATAATAACAAAACAAGAAGAACAGTTTCAAAATGCTCTTAGAGGTGCTCACTGAAAATAGCTGTAAGGTGCAGCTGTCACATTATAAACAGCCTTAACTACAAAAATACAGCAAGGTTTTTTTAACTCTAGAAAATAAAGAAGAATGCTCATCAGGTGTGTTTTGCTTTTTATGTTTTTAAGAAGCCACTGTAAACTTTATCGTTACATATTATATCGTAACTGTACAATGTTATCGTATTTTGTGTTGGCAGTTAGCTTGTTTTATTGTAAATAAAAAAGCCTGACAAAGACATGTCACTGCTATACCCATTCAATTTCAACTAATTTACCGTCAGCCACAGACGCTGCATCCACTGACTCCACTATGTTTTCTTACGAACACACCGCAACTCGGAGCTCAAAGAAAATCCTGAGGGTCCCACTTGTAATGACGACTTTGTGGTGGTGTTCATGTGCATTCAAGTGAAGTGAGTGTGGGGTGTGGCCATGTATATACCTATAGTCGGAATTTGTGCTCTGCATTTAACCCATCCACGTGCACACACACAGTAGTGAACGAACACGAACACACACACACACACACACACACACACACACAGTGGGCAGCTTTTTTTGCTGCAGCGCCCGGGGAGCAGTTGCTTGCTCAGTGCCTTGCTCAAGGGTCTCACCTCAGTCGTGGTATTGAGGGTGGAAGAGAGCGCTGGTCATTCACTCCCCCCACCTACAATCCCTGCCGGACCTGAGACTCGAACCCACGACCTTCAGGTTCACCTTCAGGTTACAAGTCCTTCAACTTGTAAATACGATCTTTCCGACATGACTCGAACGTAGCATTACAGCTGTGGATATTTTCTTATGCTTCGGCATAAAAAAAATAATAAATAAAATAAAATGATTTGTTTTTTAAAACCTAAGACTAAGCAAATTCATAAACATAACATTAACTTAGTTGACCTTGGGTGTGTTCAAATTGCTGTGACACGGTCCTTGAAAGAGCAGCACTTCATTGAGCTGCAAGCAGTGAGTTTCATGGACGTGAGTTCATCGATGTGAACGCGCATGCGCGTCTGCTGGCAACACCACCTGAACAAACACGCAGAACTGCAGCAAAAGTTTGTTATGATTATAATTAAATTTGCTAATGATTATCTCGGACGGTGTTGCGTGGTCGCCTGTCGTAGCGTAGCATTTATTTATTTATTTTTTTTTCAATTCAATTCAATGGGGCTTTATTGGCATGAAAGTTTCAAGAACAATAGCCAAACCAGCAAACAATTTGTCCAAATATTTGGACAGTACACAATACACAGTTTGTTTTAGTAACCTAATTAACATAAAATTAAATCATACTGAATGCACAGCCAGCACCTTTGATCTGAAGCTAGGACTGTTAAATATTAGATCTCTTACGTCTAAAGCGCTTGTGAAACTGTTAATGAAACTGTTACTGATCAGGAATTGAATGTACTGTGTTTAAGAGAAACATGGATTAAACCAAATGAGTATGTAGCATTAAAGCTAGTGCAACCGGATACAGTTACATACATTGTGGACATATTGTATTTAGTCAATCGACGCATTTCCATTGATCAGGTAACTTGTATTTAGTATTATACTACTAGCCAGAGTAGTGTATATATACTATACTACAGCATTGTACTGTGTTATTGTGTTGAATCATGACCTTAAATCACCTCGGTCTAACACTGACCCTGAAGTGTATTTCAATCAGGAGAAGAGTGTGACTCCATGGTAAAATCAGTATTTAACGCTATTGTTAATCAGTTTTTAACTACAATACTAATCAATTCATTAGAAATAATTACTTAAAATAATTTTATAAAGAATGGTCGTGTGTGTGTGTGAACCAAGAAAACTAGAACAAACTGATGTGACTCTGCTTGTGGGAAATCACGTAGCACACAGCTCTCATTCATACATTGTTCAGGCCTGCTCTATCCCTTCTCATGAAAAGGTGCTTGCTTTCTCTACCAGAGTCCTTGGAGTTTGTATCTATCTTACCAGTTTGACGATAGTGATTTCTTATGGTGTATTGTTAAGGGTATGAGGCAAATGTTAATATTTTTTCAAAAATATTCTGACTGACCTTCGCCACGGTTATGGCTAAGACAAAGAGACAGTGACATAATTGTGGCGAGAGGCAGGTGTGTGAGTGAAAGAAAAAAAGAGATCATTGTTTTAGAACTGTATAAAAGCATGAGCCACGACTATGTACTTTGGATGTTCTGCAGACCAGCTCGGCTTTGTTATTTGATTCAATAAAGTCTACTGATTTTTGGCATCCAGAGCCCACTGTCTTTGGAATTAATTGTCTTATTCAGATTTTGCAGAAGTATTTGCCACGACATAATTCTCTGTCGGCAGGATTGGAAAGGAGCCAAGAGGGCCGCCGCGGCTGGGCCTGCTGAAGCAGGTTGCACAAAACCTCGGGGAAGGTGAGCATATTTGCTTTTAGTTTAAGTTGTTTGTGTGATCTGCTCCATGTTGGCCTAGGGCGGTAAGGGCACTGTGTTAGGCTTCACCAAATTAAAGAACTATATATATGCTACCTCTGGGCAAGATTATTCATAAACATGGTATTAGCTTCCACTGTTATGCTGATGACACACAGTTGTATGTTTCAGCAAAGCCAGATGACAGATGACACCAGTTTAATAAAGTTGAGGAATGTATAAAGGACATTAGACACTGGATGCTTATTAACCTTTTTTTTTTTTTTACTTAATTCTGAAAAGACAGAAGTACTTGTACTAGGACCACATGCAGGTATAAGTAAGCTTTCTGATTACATAGTAACTCTGGATGGCCTTTCTGTTTCATCTTGTGCAGCAGTAAAAGACCTTGGTGTGATTATTGACTCCAGTCTTTCATTTGAAGCTCATGTAGATAATATTACTAGGATAGCTTTCTTTCATCTCAGAAATATTGCTAAGATAAGAAATATAATGTCACTACACAATGCAGAAAAATTAGTTCATGGTTTTGTTACTTCTAGGTTGGATTATTGTAATGCCTTACTGTCTGGATGTTCCAGTAGGTGCATAAACAAGCTCCAGTTAGTGCAGAATGCAGCAGAAAGAGTCCTTACTAGAACCAGAAGATATGACCACATCACCCCTATCTTATCCACACTGCACTGGCTCTAAATCAAATTTTGTATTGATTATAAAATACTACTATTGACCCATAAAGCACTGAATGGTCTTGTGCCTCAGTACCTGCTCAAACTTTTGGTCTTTTATGATCCGCCACACCAACTTCGATCAAAAGGTGCAGGCTATTTGTTGGTACCTTGAACAGTGAAGGCTACAGCGGGGGTAGAGCTTTCTCTTACAGAGCCCCACGGTTATAGAACAGTTTTTTCACTGTTCTAAAAGAGTAGTTCTAGAGGGCTCACAGGCATAGAGTGTTTTGGTGAACTGGGATGTTTCACCCCCCATTCTCACGCATTCACTCAGGTGTGTTGACGGTGGAGCTGCTGGCCGCTTTACATCCCAGGGTGTCCTCATGTCTATGTTACCTTCTGGCTCTCCCTTTTAGTTATGCTGTAACAACTAGTCTTGCCGGAGTCCCTGCTTGCATTCTGCATGCAAAGTACATTGTCCCTAACCATTAGAGGACAAAAGCTTACCTAACAATCTCTTTCTCTCCCTCTCTCTCGCCCTCTCTCTCTCTTGAGCTACACATGAGCTACACATGCTACCCCTGAGACACCAGTGATCCTGACACCTTCTGCTCTCTGGACCTGCCTGATCCATGATGATGCCGTACTTCTACTTGGAGTTCTCATCAGTTGAGATTGCTCACTGCTGCTGGGTGTGACCCCACATGGACGGCCTGAAGATCTTTGATTTTGCTGGGGATGGTGCCACTTGGGGGCCGTGGAGATGGCTTGGGGATCTCATATGGGGAGAGCAGCTTTGTACTCTGGTCTCTATCAGTGGACAGTGGATAGATTCAGCAAACCAGACTTCATGTGAAAACTAATCTAGCCATGGGGGTCATGGATGGACATGGCTGTGGTTAACACTTATTTTCAGAAGAGGGAGGAGCATAGAGTGACTTACAAGAGTGGAGGTAGG
>CM074977.1:22639001-22657845 GCA_037576825.1 Pangasius krempfi
GGTGAAGAGGAAGGCCAAAGAGGAGGTATATGGAGGTAATAAATGAGGATATGAAGCTAGTGGGTGCAAGTGTTGAGTTTTTCCTTGCTACCGTCACCTCTGGCTTGCTCATTAGGGATAAATTCACAAATTTACAATTTATTTTGGTTTAATTTAATATTAATGTATTTATTTCTATAAAGCTGCTTTGCTTTTTAAAATTGAATTGAATTGAACTGAATGCCAATAATTCTCACATTATTCCTCCTAGAGAAATTTTCTAATCGTCGAGTTTCGCCCTCATCTTTTCATTGTCCTTCGCCAGTGCCGTGCACCTGGTTTCCAGGGCAATGCAGCCGTACACATCATTGAGGGATTCTTCAACTTTCTTCAGCATTTGCTCCAGCATTTGCCTGAGTAGTTTGTTCAGCTGTGTCCGCAGCCTTTTTTCATATTGGCTTTTGGCATACTGGGTCACTAATGGGCTTAATTAAAAGCAAATTAACCTTGTGCTAAGATGCCGGGTGCATCTCACACACAAAGAAATAGAAATAATAGGTAAAAGCAGAAGTAATACTCAGAGCAGGACCTTTTTGCGACTTCTCACTCTGCCATCTTACCGGAAGTCTGTGACACCTGTGTTTCATTCCCCATTCATTCTCTATGGACCGAAAATGTGTGATTTTTTTTGTCTGCGGTTGGAACATTGTAAGTCTGATCACTTATAAAAGTCATAGCGCACCTCTCCTCAATAAGATGGTCGATTTGAGCCCTCATTCATTCCCATAGCACAAACTGCGAGTTACACGCTGAAGTTTTGTTCGGAAGTAATAATAATTAAAAAAAAAGTAATAATAATAATAATAATAATAATAATAATCTCTCACTCTCTATAACACAAGTTTGTTCACAGATATTCTGCACAATGTCGACTGCCCTCATTGCAAATTATTTTTAGATGTCTTTAGAGAAATTAAACTAGAAATAGATTGATTGCACCACTTTTCCAAACTCCAGTTCATACCAATTATATTTGTAAATGATTATCAACTCTATTACATAAGTCCTTTAAATATGTGACTATAAAACCTCAGAAAATTGACCCAACCCCCCACGGAGGATTCCGATCATCATCATCTGTGTTTTTAATGCAAATTTTATTTATTTTTACACTATAATAGAACAGCATTTATGCAAGGAATATGTGTAAGATACCTGATAACACAATATTACTAATTGAAATGAACATCAACATCCAGTTGTGTGTAATAAATTATATATAAATGTTAATGTAATCCATTTAACATCTCATCAGCTAGCACAATAGTTTCTTAACATTACAAGTCTTCTGTATATTCCTTTTGCTAAGTTTTTCATTGAGAATTTATATAATAATAATAATAATAATAATAATAATAATAATAATAATACTAATAATAATTTTAAAAAATCTTAATTTTAACTTGAGTGCATTTTAGCTAACATTAGCCAGATTGCTTACTATGTTAGCTGTGTTCATTGGTTAACTTAGCGAGCTATCTGGCTAACAAAACACAGAGAGAAGAGCAAAACGCACATACCTGGCTGATATATGAATTCTGTTCTTCAATCTGCCTTCTAGCTAACATTAGCCAGCTAGCATGCTACATTGGCTCTGTTTGAAGCTGGATATTTCTCAATGGTTATTGCATGCTGATATACAATATATGTATATATGTGCATGTTGTATGTGAAAGTTAGAATGCAACAGCTCAGACTGTGAATTACAGGATTTATAATCTTTTATAACTTTAGAAAAAGCATTTATAACTTTCCACACAAGTTCGCTCAAGTCCATGCTGAATTCTTATGAGAAAGACGTGATCCATACATGTGATAAAGCAATGAGTTTTTGTCAAAACTGCTGAATATTCACTTTTTTAATTGTCTTAACGCCGTTGTATAATTGTAGAAATCTATTCCTCACTATACAGAAACAAGTACATTTTTATTAAAAAAATTATTAAAAACTATGACAATTTCCAAGAAATATAATTGATAAAATCATACATATAGCATAATATGTTATAATAGTAATAAACCTAATTGATTTAATGCTTTATTGACCTATATTTTAATACACTTAGTTATGAGGTTTTTTTTTTAATGGGTGGTAAGTTTAAGCTAATAAATAATACAGAAAAATAGCAAAAGAAAATGATGCTCACTTGGATAATTATTATGCCTTGTATTATTATCAATAACATAATAATATAATTAATAATTAAAGGAGTTTAAAAAGAGAGAAATAAATAGATACAGGCAGCGAGTGTAACTATAGTGCTGTATAGTGTAATAATAAATAATTTGATATCATTATAATACTTAACACCTACTAGTCAGAATGAATTAATTAAAATATGAATATATGACATATTGCATTGTGTTTTATTGTGATTTTTAATGCTGACTCAATTTATCAATTCCTCAGGGTATGTTTATTTTATTTTATTTTATTTTATTCATGAACAGGAGCTGTTACGGCACAAATTATTACTATTGCAGGAATTATTTCAAGAAAGAGAGAGAAAGAAATAAAAAAACAAGAAGATAAAGAGAGTGTGTGAGCTGTAATTGTCATTGTGTCAGTGTGAAAGACTGTTATTTGGTATTCTGAGACCCCTAATTTTCCACCCACACACTCCTCGTCCTCCTCCATTGCAGCTTTATTCTTCCTCCTTCCTGCCTTTCTTCTGCTTCTTATCTACTTTTTTTTCTTCTGGAAGCGTCTGAACTGACTCTGAATGGCCAGAGCTGCTTTCTCCGTCTCCGGCGCGTCCAGGTCAATGTCGATTTCTTCCTCACCATCCTGAGTTGGGGGTTTAGACACCTTTTCCACAGGGGCTATATATTAAAAATATATATTTACCACATTATGTGACCGAGTGTTAAATGTAATATCTTAAATGTAAAAACAAGATTTGTGATAACTGCAAATCTGTTAAAAAGAAAAAAAATGAAATATCACATTGACTTAAGTATTCAAACCCTTAATGGCTTGGTTTTTGCTCTAATATGCATTTTCAGCTGTTAGACCTTATATAGACAGGTGTGTGCCTTTCCAAATCATGTCCAATCAGCTGGACTCCAATCAAAGTGTAGAAACACCTCAAAGATGATTCAGAGAAATGGGATGCACCTGAGCTAAATTTCAACTGTCATAGCAAAGGGTCTGAATACTTATGTCAATGTGATATTTCAGTGTTTTCCTTTTTAATAAATTTGCAGAGTTATCACAAATCTGGTTTTTGCTTTGTCATTATGGGTTATGAAGTGTAGATTAATGTGGAAAAAATGAAGGGGTCTGAATACTTTCTGAATGCGCTGTAGTAGATGAAGTGTGTGTCTGTGTGTGTGTGTGTGTACATGTGTGGTGTTTACATTAACAGTGAAATCACACCTTTTTTCCCATCATCCTTCAGCTCCTTGGTGCTGCTGTGAGTTTCTGAGGAACCAACCTGCGAAGGAAAAAATTCCAAAATTCACATAAACCTTTTTTGCCAGTAAAGATGTGCACATTATTATAAGCATACCTATGGATTTGTTCCAGACCACACCCTATTCACTATAAAGTGCACAAAACTAGTGAGTGAAAGCAAACTAGCAAGAGGAAGCAAATTAACAGTCAAAAGCTATCCTAGCGAATTAGAGATAATCTGTAATTGTGAAGTCAAGCTAGTAACTATAAGCAAACTAGTAAAAAAAAAAAAGGAAGCAAATTAGCAAAAGTAAAGCTAAACTAGCAAACAATTGCAATCTTGTAAGCAAAAGCTACTGAAGCTATCTAACCCACTGAGCTGACAGCTAACTAGCAAAAGAAAACAAATAAGCAAGCAAAAATCATAACCTTAAATATTACGCTACCACAGTGACCACAGCATAATGGACCAGTGCAATTATGAAATCCCACAATGCAATATAAAAGGTTAGTGTCCCAGTTACAGAATATCCAATGCATATCACAGTGCATTGTGTGATAGTAAATAGGCTGTGTGGTTTGGGAAGTGAATTACAAATGGTTTGTTTTGTAGATGTACATTCTCTTTACATTGTGGGCAGCATTAAAGCTGTGTGTGTGTGTGTGTGTGTGTGTGTGTGTGTGTGTGTGTGTGTGTGTGTGTGAATTATGAAGAGAAAAGAAATTAGCCTTGAGATCATACAATGGCGCAGATACAGGATAGTAACTTCTTGTATCTCACTCTCTGTTTCACTTTGTTTTATCTCACTCTCTGAGCTTCTCTCTGTCTCTTATCTCACTCTCTGAGGTTCTCTCTGTCTCTTATCTCACTCTCTGAGCTTCTCTCTTTCTCTTATCTCACTCTCTGAGCTTCTCTGTCTCTTATCTCACTCTCTGAGCTTCTCTGTCTCTTATCTCAATCTCTGAGCTTCTCTCTGTCTCTTATCTCACTCTCTGAGCTTCTCTCTGTCTCTTGTCTCACTCTCTGAGCTTCTCTCTGTCCCTTATCTCACTCTCTGAGCTTCTCTCTGTCTCTTATCTCACTCTCTGAGCTTCTCTCTGTCTCTTATCTCACTCTCTGAGCTTCACTCTCCTGTGTCTTCTCTAATGCTGCCTACTCTGTAGATGAATGAATAAAGCATGTCATTATTCTCTACCAACAAAACGTGTAATCATGTACAACTTGTCATGGTAGAATCAGAATAAAACAAGATAAAGCACTCCACGTACAGTGGTTATGTTATGAATTCTGATTGTTTACAAGGTGTTGTAGCAGGTCTGTAACAGCAGCTCTGACAGTAGTGCAGCTGCAAATCACAGGTTTATATTAATGCGCTCATCCTAATACATTACTGTTTCTATAGTAACAGCTCATTCACAGGGACTTGTACAGCAAACGCTCCACATATACAGATTAAAAAATGAGTGCAATCGCCGATATGGTGAAGGTTTCTGGAAGCAGATGTTTATGTAACAAGTATAGAAGGAGTCTCCGTTGTCATCTCGTTTGTAACAGTCAGAGGTAAAGCTGTACGTTTTTTTGACCTCATAAAAAGTTAATAAATGAAAAATTGTAATTGTCGGTAAATTGGTGTGGTGTAAGAGATGTTACGGAAAATAATCAACTTCAGTGTGGTAAAGGTACTGCTTTCATCACATTATTTTACTATAACAGCACCACACTCCTGGTTTGCTCCTTAGACATGGGCATATACACAGAGTAATTTTATGTTTCATGCTACTTTCTGCATGGGGAAAATGAGGGCAACAGAGCTAATCCAGGAAGAAACATCACACAGTTGCACTTTCACAGCCTCACAGATTTTACACACACACACAAACACACACTCCATCTGCTAATTAACCAAGCTCATTTCAGCAAGGTCAAGCCACCTGGGAGCCGCTGAGTAACTGACAAATTGGAAGGAGAGCCAAAGCTAATTTAATATCCTCTTAATCTGTTTAGGTTTAAGCTTAACACAAATCCAAAAGAAGAACTACACATGCAGTTTGGCCCAAAATTAAATATCCACAAAGTTTCACGTCATCCCAAATGTAGTTGGTCCACCAAGACATGATTTATGTTTGAAGGTTGTATGTGTTTTATTCCTCTTACACCACAGTGGTTTGGCAACAAGTACATGTATTATTTATGAACGAACAACACGTCATATGCTTATCCATTTATAATTAATGTTGTGGAGTGCCAGTGAAACAAGTTAGTTCCTGTTCTCACTTACATTATAGCAGCTATAAACAGTCGTTCCCTCACCAGCCTCTCTATTTTCACTCTCTTGATGTTTATAAGACAAAAAAAAAGACGCTGCAAGAAACCGCAAAGCGTAAACACCTCTGTCCTGAAGATGTCCGGAAAACTTAAAGTTACAGCTTTACCTCTGACTGTTACAAATCGCTGACACTGAAGACTCCGTTCATAAAAGTTACATAAGCACCTACAGAATCATATCAACAAATACACATCTTTTTAAAATCCATTTATATGGAGCATTTACTGTACAAGTTCCTGTGAATGAGCTGTTGCTACAGAAACAATAATATAGTCGAATGAGCGAATTAATATATATATATATATATATATATATATATATATATATATATATATATATATATATATATATATATATAAACCTGTGATTTGCAGCTGCTGTGGTAAACAATTAATCCTAGATACTAAATAATCTGCTTTAAGATGAATAATGGAATACCAGCTCTAAAGTTGAGTTTTATTTCCATGGCTTCAATTACATTTAATATGCAACAAACACTATATAGAAATACATAAATACAGACACTGAACAGAAAGCATGAATGCAAATATGGACAGACTAATGATAACAAGGTTATGGTATGTCACTTTGGACTTCAGTGCGTTAAACCGAAATAGAATACACTCACCTCACTCATACTTGTGTAAAAATTTCTCGTCAGTCCTTAATGCAGGAATCGGGAATCGAATTTTTCCGATAGGATCAAATGGAAGATAGAAGAACACACACCTTCACAGCTGATGTCCTGGTGTCTGTGTGTGTGTGCGTGTGTGCATGCATGTGTGTGTGTGCATGCATGCGTGTGTGTGTGTGTGTGTGTGTGTGTGTGTGTGTGTGTGGGCTGATATTCTGAGAGGATAAACGTACACTTCATCACAAAACACACGCCCCCCATTCTCTTCTCGCTCTCCTCCTTTTCCCTCTCCTTTCCTACTCAGTCAGTGAGTGTGTGTGTGTGTGTGTGTGTGTGTGTGTGTGTGTGTAAAATGTTTGTTAGAAGAGATGAAATGTGATTCACACTTTAACATCGTGATTTTGTCTGCATTATATTACAAGGACAAATATCAGGAAAAATGTGATATTGTTTTGAGCCACCACCATCCCCAGAACTCCTTCACTGCTCCTCATCACAGTGATAGAGAACAGTTCATCCAAACTTAGTTCTTCCCTCAGTTGGTGTTGTGACGATGATGATGATGAAGATGATGATGAGGATGGTGGTGGTGGTGGTGGTGGTGGAGAGAGCTGTCCAGCACGTCACTCAGCTGTTCAGGTTAATTGAGATATGGTGACTGTGAAGATGAGATAATGTGATTTACATTAAACCATAAACCATTCAGTTAGCCTTTAGACGGGGGGGCAGGGGCATTCTGGAAGAAACCGCTCCCATCAAGATGGAAGGGTTTCATCATAAAAGGGATCAGAAGAATTACAGGAGGGATTTGCAGTGACATTTCACTCTAAGGGAATGAGTGGAGCCAAATCATTACAAAAAAATAAATACACCCCCCCCCCCCCCAACTGCATAACAGAGCCACCAAGTTTTTCTTTACACAATAAGCTATAGCAAACAAGGTGATAGCAAGAAACACCCAAGACAAAATAATCATAAGGAAGAGCAACTAAACACATAATAAGCAGAAATATACCCAGCCTGAGAAGAGAAACATAGGACAACAAATGATTTTCCCGACTAACTGGATTTTCATGAACATCACATCCTGTTGGGAAAATGCTCCAGTGAACAATTTCTGAATACATTTTTCAGGAAAAGAGGCCCAATGGGATTGGTGGATTAAAATAATGATGTGATGGTTTGCATATAGTACTCAGAACACCTTGAGCTACAGACATTGTGATACTGGAAGGCACCAAACATAAAACGCACGACTATAGATGCTCTTTTTGCACCTGAGTGAAAACAAAAATGAAAAAATTAAGGTTCTTTATGCCACAGAAAAAATATGCAAAAACATTTTTTTGTCCAAAGGAGTTGCCCCTTTTGTCCATTCTATTGCCTGTAAGTCCTATCGGATCCAACAGGGCAAAACATGGAGCGATGCTGAGGCTCACTGCCAAGCCGACCACACCGATTTGGCTAAAATCTATAGCAATGATGACATGGTACAACTTCAGAATTAAGCACAGAGACAAAAGTTTATTTCCAGTGCTTGAATTGGACTCGACAATCACGTGTGCTTAATGTGGTTTGAAACGTGCGTTTAATGCATCTCTTATTTCCTATTATAAGATTACAATAAACCAAATATATGATTATTAATCATATTTATAGACATTTTTACTAATTTCAAGCTTGAAATAGTCCTGTTCGATTGGTAGATCATTTTTCTCATGTTAAACAATTATTTCTAGCAAAATTTTCTGCTAATATAAAAAGGAACTTTTAGGACTTCTACAAACATACTGAATAATCTTCTTTTTGATTTATAATAGATGTGTATAGAATTATTATATATTTAAAGTCATGCCCTGTGAGAATGCTAGTATGGTAACATCACTGTGCTGAACATAGCAATGTCAGAAAACATTTGAGCAGCACAGACCGTTACACGAGTTTAAAATAAGCTGCTGTTGAATTCTGGATTGCGATTGGTCAGAAGGTGTTGATTAATTTTCTATAACAGCAGCTCCGACAGTAGTGCAGCTGCAAATCAGAGAGTAATCACTCAGTATTTTACTAGAACAGCAACATACACAGCGACTTATTCCTTACATATTAAATGTCATCACTCGTTTGCAGACATCTGAAAAATCCCACAGTTCTTTTTCTATTCTATTGAGATGAAATGTTTTGACTAAAGGCTACATTAAGCAATTAAATTGGCAGTGTAAGAGAATTCAGTTAGCTTGGATATTTACACCAGAAAGTGTTAACCATATATTTCTCAATGATCACAGACAGAAACACTGATGGTAACAGGTACATATTTGTCTCGACTCAAACGAAGTGGCATGACGCTCAGAGCTCGCTTTACACAGATCTGGCCAGTACAAAGAATGAAACAGAATTCTCAGCTTTTTGGGGAAAAAAAACTTTCGCTAATCTATTTGTATGTTTGGATTGGCCTGTTGTGATCAGACCAGACCATTTTTTGTCCATTATGTGGACTCCTGAACAACCTGATAATAAACTGTCAGACGAAAACGGTGGTTATTTACAAAACAGTCAGGCGTCTGATGCACCAACTCTTAAAAACGTTAATCTCCTTTTATAATGTAATGCTTTCGTGTGTATGTATATTGATATGTATTTCCACTTCCAGTAATCGTGAAAAAATACAAATCATTAGGGTCAAGTCTGATCAGGATGTGAATGCAGTAAAGGTGGCCATCTTGGAGAAGGTGAGCAGGTCAACCTCCACTGAGCACGCTTATCATGTAAAGTCCCTTCCTAATTATTTCCTAATTGTTTTTTTTGTTTGTTTGTTTTTAAATCAAGGTGTGATGCATTCATGCTGCATTTTAATCACAATTTTTAATCATTCATATTCTGTTCTTCAGATGAAGCAGAAACTGGAGGAACATTGGATGGCTGAAAACACCATCACAATGAAATGTATCTCAAGGTCACAACAGGCCACAGCTTTACATCCCTGTAAAACTTCAGCCTAGCGATAACCCCGAGGATCACACAGGATTCAGCTGGTGGAAGCTACATCACCCCTAAACTCTGGAGAAGTGAACCAAAGAATGTAAGGAAGGCTCTAAAGCGGTTTATAAAGCTTATTTGTTTTCTGTCCTATTCAGAGTTTATAGGTCTTTATACATTTTTTATGAATGTTTTTTAGCCTTTTTTAGCCATTTCTAAATGTTATATTATTATTATTATTATTATTATTATTATTATTATTATTATTATTATTATTATTTGACTTTATTTCATCTCCACTTTGAAAAAAGTTACAAATTTCCAGAAAATTTGGGACATTTTCTAAAATGCAGTAAAAACATGACTCTGTGATTTGTTAATTCTCTTGAACCTTTATTTAACTGATGAAAATACAAAGAAAAGATTTAAAAAATGTTCTCACTGACCCACTTAAATTTTGTTGCTCTTCTTCTTCTTTCAGCTGCTCCGGTTAGGGGTCACCACATTTGATTTGGCACAGCTTTTACACAGATGCCCTTCCTGATGCATCCCTCCCCAAATTTATCCAGGCCTGGGACCAGCGTTGGGAGTGTACTGTCTTGTGCAACCCCAGTGGCTGGGGTCAGCCAGAACATTAAAAGTAATTTCTTTGTACTTTTGTCAGTTAAATAAAGGTTCAAGTGAATTTATAAATTGCAGATTTTTATATTTATTGCATTTTAGAAAATATCCCATCTTTTCCAGAAATGGGGTTTGTATTTGTGACTTACTGTTTTATTAAAAGAAATTCAAATAAACAAAATATAATGTTGATGTTTCAGCTGCTTCCGTTAGGAGTCGCCACAGTAGATCACCTTCCGTTGTCCGCATATTGATTTAGCACAGGTTTTATGCCAGATGCCCTTCCTGGTGCAACCCTCCCCATTTATCAGGGCTTCAGACTTCTACTGAGAGTGCGCTAGCCTGTGCAACAACCCCACCCCCCACCACCACCCCCGCTGGGGTTGGCACTCACCATGGGGCTCAAACTCACCATGGCAGTCATGGCCTAATGGTTAGAGAGTCGGCCTTGTAACCCAAAGGTGAACCTGACCTGAAGGTCGTGGGTTTGAGTCTGAGGTCCAGCAGGGTGGTTGTAGGTAGGGGGAGTGAATGACCAGTGCTCTCTTCCACCCTCAATACCACGACTGAGGTGAGACCCTTGAGCAAGGCACTGAACCCCCAACTGCGCCGCAGTAAAAAAGGCTGCCCAGTGCTCCGGGTGTATGTCTTCACTACTGTGTGTGTGTAGTTGGATGGGTTAAATGCACAGCACAAATTCCGAGGAGGGGTCACCATACTTGGCTACATGTCACTTCACTCAACTCCCAAGCCTGAGACCAAGAGTCCCATGCTATACCAAATCCATCCATCCATTTTCTCAACCGCTACCGGGGAGCCTGGAGCCTACTCAGGGGACTTGGGGCACAAGGTAGGGGACACCCTGGATGGAGTGCCAACCCACCGCAGGGTACAATCGCACACACATTCACTCACTACGGACAATTTAGAGATGCCACTCAACCTACAACGCATGTCGTTGGATTGGGGGAGGAAACCAGAGTACCAGGAGGAAACCCCTGATGCACGGAGAGAACATGCAAACTCACAGGGTGGAGGCGTTAAAAAAAATTAATAATAATAATAAGAGAAGAAACACAATAGAAGTAGATTATATAAATGATTCTTATTTCAAGTGGATTTTATAACTGTGTAAGAAGTTATTTAATGGTAGGCTCTGTACTTGTTGAATTTCTGGTGTGGATTATTGGAATTTTTTTTCCCTCCTTAGGCTAAAGGTTAATTTAGTTTATTTTTCTGCTTTTTTTTTATTCATCATTTCAAGTTTATTGTCTGAATTTTGTAATCATAGTTTTCAAAAGCTGAATAAAGATATTCTTTAAAACAAAAGAATTTCAGCTGGTATACAATTTCATACTGGAAAATACTGAAATCAAGGAAAACTGTTCTATTTTTAATTTTGTTTCCATTAATGTGACTCCAAAAACAAGAAATGTCTTTTATAATATAGTATAAAGTTTCATTTAACTAAGATTTTATTCAGTCTAGGATTATAACCATAACTTAGTTTTTCTGCTATAAAAATAAGACTTCTGCTTGATAAATTACTAACTTCCTTTGCTAAAGTTTCAGTGACTAAGAGGTGTGTGTAACAGGCAAAATCACTTTTAAATAAAATTCTCTTTAAAACAGATATTTTGACATGCAGTGGTTATTCTATTACATTTTCCTGTTATAAAATTCCAAATAATAACTGATGAAACAGCCAAAATGGCAAACAGACAATATTACACATGCACGCAATGCAGTTATGGGGTTACTGTTTAGTGTGTTGTACTGTGATTTCTCAGCAAGTGAAATGTACTGAGTTTTCTTTCTTTTCTTTTTTTTAGATATTTAGATATTTAGATCCTCTAGTTTCACATAGCTGATGTTAGAGAATGTTACCTAGAGAAAGTTAGCTAGTTAGCCATCTGTGTAGATGTTTCATGCTAATGCTAATAAAAGACTTCATTATTTGAAAAGTTAAAGCTATTCTGTATTAACTTATATTCTGTGCTGCTTCAGTCTTTACTCGTTTGTTAACTTTTTTGATTGCCAAATTAAATAAACTAATTTGCACACAGTATTCTTGCTTGGGGTATTTTTTCCCCCCTGAGTTTGTATTTGTGTTTGAGACATGATGCAGTTGAACGGGCACAGCCCAGGTGTAGACAAGCAAGGGCATGTAAATAGGACTGCAATGATCTTGCGATGGACTGCATCTCACTTATCAAACCAACAAATGAATTTAAATATGACAGGGTGTATAAAATGTGAGAAATGTGTCACATGATCCTCCAGTCTGATGGTACAGGATGATGATGGTGTATGTGAAATGAGTGATTGTGTAAATCAAACACCACCCAACAGTCTCGACACTCTTTGACAGTTACATTTGATTTTGCAAACTCTTCTTGTCCTCTAGCAGTAAGCCATTGTGACTGGACTGAAGAGGATTTGCTACTTATCTGAGGTTCTTCTTCTGTTCTAAATCACAACTTTGACTCGGTTTTGACTTACTGAAACTGAAATCCTTCTTTCAGTTAAAAATCCTCAGCTTTTTATTTCCATTCTTTTTCATATCAGACCAGCTTGACTCCACGCAGAGTCTCTCCACATGTGACTCGTCTGTCCTGTCACTGTGTACACCCTCACCCTTCTCCGTATCCTCCTCCTTCTCCTCTCTCTTCTTTCCCACACATACTTCATTGCTCCATACGTCACCACGCTCAGCACCACTGCGCCACCACAAGACAAGAGAAGTGTCCCTGTGAGCAGCATGTTTGACGAGGCCAAGCACAGCAGCACCGTGGCACCACCGAGCATCAGCGCCAGGCCAGTGGCTAGCAGCAGAGACGGATCGACGCTTCCACCGCTGCGGAGCTGCACGATGCGTCTCCGACTGCGCACACAGCCCATGTCCTGCACAGCTGAGCTAAGCAACTGCTTGAGCACAAGTACGAGGGCCAGGATGCAGAGGACAGAGCCCACGGTCAGGCGCCACACAGCCGAGGGCGCCGCCGCAGAGCTTGCTGAAGACAGGAGCACCACCCCGCCTGTCCCAAGGCTAAGCACCAGGGCAACAGAGAAGGAGTAGCATAGCAGAGAGATGCATGGCTCACCGAACCACCACAGTTCCACTGGATCCTCAACATCCTGCTGCAGGAACATGAGCCCAGGCATCTTATAACTGGCTCACACGCCTCAAACTGTGGGATTAGGAGCAGACATTAGAGTAGAGTTACATGCGGACTTAAACAAAAAGTCACTTCAGAACCTCATTTCTCATCTTCCTCATTTATAATAATTTGTAAAATGGTATAGTAAAATACTGAGTGATGGAGAAGTTTAATGAAACAGGGTTAACGTTACATGTAACAGCATACCCGGAAGTGTTTTATTCCTCTTATACCACAGCAATGTACCAACAATTAAATAATTTTATTTATTAAAGAACAACATTTATATGTTACATTTAATGTTGTGGAACATCCGTGAAACAAGTCGGTTCCTGTTCTCATTTATGTTCTAGCTGCTATAAACAGTCATTCCTTCTCCAGCCTCATTTTTTTTTCTCTCTTGAAGTTAATAAAAGAAAAAGTTAAGTATGTTAAAAAAAAACAAAAAAACATGCAGCTTGTCATGTTAATGAAAAACCACAAAGCATAAACTCCTCTGTCCTGAAGATGTCGGAAAACTAAAAGTTACAGTTTTACCTCTGACTGTTACATAGTGCTGACACTGGAGACTCCTTCCCTAAATAAATTACAGTAAACCTCACAAATGTGAATATAAATGATTACCCACATTTTTTAAATCTGGTTATGTGGAGCGTCTGTTGTACAAGTCACTGTGAATGAGCTGTTACTATAGAAATGATAATGTATTATAGAACAAGCGCATTAATATAAACCTGTGATTTGCAGCTGCACTACAGTCAGAGCTACTGTTATAGAAATTAATCAACAATTAATTAACAATTAATCATCTTCAGACCAATCAGAATCGAGAACCCAACTGCACTGTGATACAACTGCACGTAGCTGCTAAATGTGATTTCTTATTATAGTGTCTCCTCACCTTCTGACATTCCTTCTTCAGATTGGTCATTCGTTCTAGTCCATTTCCTCTTCATTAGAATCCAAGAAATGTCCATACATTGGGATTTTATCTATACAGTGAAGTGTTTTATCTAAATTCCTGCATTTATAGGTTAAGTAAAAAAAAGATTAAATGCACTTTATATAATATAAAGCTGAATTTTTTATCATTTTAAATTCAGAGTTAAACCCGTCTTGTCCTCTTTTCTTCAGGACCATCCATGATATATATATGGCACCGCCTCTCTCTCATGGTCCATGAACAGTCATCACACACACACACACACACACACACAGACACACAGAGATGGCTTTCAGGGCTGCAGGACGGCAGTATGGTCATGGAGTAGCAGTGAGATCTGACAAGGCATTGTAGGAAACACAATAGACCACGTGGAAGAAGACGCTGCGTTCTGGATTGGCCTCGCTGTCAAACTGTGTGCATAAAGGCCATTTTGTCAGTGTGGTGATGATGTCATCCACATGATTTAATCTTCTCTCCGACAACAGAGCCAGTGCTTACACTGGTAACCATGACATCACTAATTCTAACATCACTCGCAGTCTGAAATAGCACTTTAACACACTGATCTTCTCGTAATGACACAGAGTATTCTGAAACACATTCACACACACTTTATCTAGAAGAATAAATGTTACACAAAACCAAGGACACAAACAAGGACTAGTATCAGACTTAATTTTATTTAAGTGTGTGTATGTGGTGTGAGGAGTGAGTGTGTATGTTCTGTAATAAGTGTGTACATGGAGTGAGTGTGTGGCGTAACGAGTGTGTATGTGGTGTGAAGAGTGTGTATGTGGTGTGAAGAGTGAGTGTGTGGTGTGAAGAGTGAGTGTGTGGTGTGAAGAGTGAGTGTGTGGCGTAACGAGTGTGTATGTGGTGTGAAGAGTGAGTGTGTGGTGTGAAGAGTGAGTGTGTGGTGTGAAGAGTGAGTGTGTGGCGTAACGAGTGTGTATGTGGTGTGAAGAGTGAGTGTGTGGCGTAACGAGTGCGTATGTGCTGTGAAGAGTGAGTGTGTGGCGTAACGAGTGCGTATGTGGTGTGAAGAGTGAGTGTGTGGCGTAACGAGTGCGTATGTGGTGTGAAGAGTGAGTGTGTGGCGTAACGAGTGCGTATGTGGTGTGAAGAGTGAGTGTGTGGTGTGAAGAGGGTTTATGTGGTGAGGGCCGGTAGTTTGATGTTGCTTGGCAAGACAAAGCTTTGATCCTGACCTTGACCTTGACCTTGACCTAGCACTTCCTGCCTCAGCCGCTGGATCTCGAGGCGCTGCTGCTCGATGATGCGCTCAGCCTCGCCCTCAAAGTTCAGCCGTGACGCCGCCGAGGACGGCGCTGCGGGAATAAGCGGAAAACTGATTTATACAGGATGAAAGTTTAAATAAATATGCAGCTCAACCTTAAGTTTAATTCATACCAAAGCACTGAATTATGGGTTCTGATTGGTCAGAAAGTGTTGATTAATTTTCTATAACAGCAGCTCTGACAGTAGTGCAGCTGCAAATCACAGGTTAGGATTACTGCGCTCATTCGCTACCATTATACGAACAAACGCAATATGTTATCACAATATGTTATTGTTTCTATTTTAACAGCTCGTTCACAGGGACTTGTATGGTGTGCAGTTGCTGATATGGTGAAGTTTTCTGTAATTTATTTAACATTTGAATTGAATTGAATTGAATTTATGGAAGGAGTCTCCAGTGCCAGCACTTTGTAACAGTCAGAGGTACAGCTGTAACTTTACGTTTTCCGACATCTTCAGGACAGAGGAGTTTACGCTTTGCGGTTTCTTGGTAACATGGCAAGCTGCGTGTTTTTTTTATTAACTTCAATAGAGAGAAAAAAGAGAGGCTGGTGAGGGAACAACTGTTCATAGCTGTTATAGCGTAAGTGACAACAGGAACTAACTCGTTTCAAGTACATTCCACAACATGTAACTATAAGTGGATAAAAAGTACAAAGTGAAGGTTAATTTTAAAAGCTTGTAAGCTTGGCCAATTGATGTAGGATAAGAGGGGGAAAAAAACTTCATGATGAGCAGTTATAGGAAAATAATCAACTTTGGGATGATAACGGCAACTCAGTGGTTTATGTATAATTATTACATATGATAACAGACGTTAAGTCGTCCTCTGTAACTCACGCTTGATGCACGTGGCACTCTTGGACTTATTCTTATTGAAGCCACTCTGGGTTTCGTAGTCATGGATCTGTGCTCGCATCAGCCTCAGCTCCATCCGCAAATCATTAATCTCTTTAATAAGGGAGACGTTCTCCTACAGCAAACATGCACAAGAAGAACAGGTTATGTGTACAGTTAGGGACATAAGCTTCCTACGCCTTGCAGGAGCTGCAAAATGTTAATAATTTAAAAAGAAATAATAAAAGGGATGATAAAAATTGCATTTTTTATTTAGTAGTATATGATGTTGAGGTCCACCTTCCGCAGTTTAATATGCAAATATGCAGAAGATGCTGGAAAAGCAAAGAATGTGCAGGACCTGGAGGATTTTTCGGAAGAACAGTGGGCAGTGTAACTGCTCAGGACAAACAAGGTCCTCATGAACAACTATCACAAAACATAAAAACAGTCGTTGATCATCCAGGTAACAACACAGTATTAAGAATCAAGCGAATGTTAACTTCTGAACTGGTTCATTTGTGTAAATTCAGTTATTATTTTGTCTTGTGGACTATACGTAAACATCTGCTTTGTGAAATAGCTTATTCAGGGCAGTAGTAAATAAAAGACAAAATGCAATTTTTATGATATTATTTAGATTTTTAAGCAATATAAGTACATCAAAATACACAATACTGTATATTAGCAATAAACCTTTTAACAAAGAATAATTGATCTTAACTTAAATATAGTAACTACTGCGTGGAAATCGGTTGCTTCAAAAGTAGACCCATTTTCAACATTTGGCTGTTTTAATGAACTTTAAGATATTTAGCCTAGAACAGAAACTTTGTGTAAAGTAGCCTGTATTCATGATTATACAATTTCTTAATACAAGCATTTTATGATTTCTCTGTCCATTCTATTATCATATATTCTGTTCTCACAAAGAGCGCATTTTAAGACCTTTACAGATGGTTTTTCATCAACCAATCACAGTCCTTGAATTGCTGCGTCATCCCTAGCAACGGGGTCAACCACACCTCCTCGCTAAGATACAGGTTTTTGTACTTTGCTTACTCAGAGTCGCTCTGAGAAGTTTCCTAAATCACTTTTAGTCTAGGACTCGCAGCGAGGACTTGTTAGGCTAAGACAGGAGCTCTCGGAGAGAACTCTATGAATACGGGCCCAGGTCGATAATGTGTTTTGCATGAAGTGAAACCCAACCTTCATGAGCTTGATGTTCTTTGCTTCATGCACTTTGATGTCCTTTGCTAGTCTCCTTTTGAGCGAGTCCATGTTCCTCTCCATGTGCTCCCTCTGCCTGCTGTACTCTCGCTGGACATCAGCGTCCACTCCCACTATCTCCACCTGTCACAGTCATCATACTCAGTCAGGTGTGAACATACTGGGCTCTGTGTGTGTGTGTGTGTGTGTGTGTGTGTGTGTGTGTGTGTGTGTGTGTGTGTGTGTGTGTCCATCTCACCACATCTGACTGTTGGACGTAGCGTTCATAGATCTCCCGAATGCTCTCCTTCAGCTTCTTAGGTTCCTGGATGAAGCCCACACAGTTGTGAAGATCGGTCTTAAACCTGTGCAGTACAGCTTCTACATCTCTGATCTGAGGGGAAAGGAATTTAAAACAAACAAATTTGACAGTTATACTAAACATCCAGAATAATTTCAGTAAAAAAAAAGTTAAGAAATATGACAGAAATGCTCAGAAAGAGGAAACTCAAATACACTGATCCGTTTACATATGCTTCACCGAACAAGCATCTCAAGCGTCTCTGTCTAGCCAAAAATATTGATCCTATGAGAAATAACCTTTCATTACATCACTTAAACGGAGATACCACGTGTCAATATTTTTTATTGGGTAAAAGTCACAAGTGCTGTAAGAATTGAACATTTGGTTTAATGTTTTAAAATGGCAGGTGTGTGGTGAAGTTCATCTCTGTCCTGGTGGTAAACCGTGGTACAACACACCAGAGTCTTATACTAACGCGTGCGTAGAAATAGAGTGGTGTCTTTAGAGATAGCGTATTCACAGTAGGTCAAGTGGAAAAATGTGGGGTTTTTTCACTTTATTTGTTCCAGTTTTGTCAGGGAAATAGGTTTATTTTGTGTTATTCCAGCCAAAGAGTATTCACACCAGTATTTATTAGTTATTTAATTTGGGTAATTATTACTTTTGTACATACATGGAGCATGTGTGTGTTCAAGCCTGCTCCAGAGTTGTCATGTTTTTTGTTCATGAGCAAGAAACATTGTGAGAGGCCGCCATCTTTATAACGGACTTCTGAGATATTTCGTTTGTGATATCGTTAGCAGCACATATACTAACATGGGTGCAATACAGAGAAGATTAGCATGGCCCCTGGTGCAAGGATGGCATGCAAAATCGTGAAGCATTACCATTCTTCACTATTGCTTTAATCCTAACCCTGGTTCTATCTCTAATAACACTAACTGTATTAGCATTAACCCAAGATCTAACATCAAATAAAAGAGTGAATCATTAACATACCTTAGCAGCTCTACTAACTTTAATCTAGCCATGGGGGTCACAGTCCAGTGACTTCTGTGCCGGTCCCAAGCCCGGATAAATAGAGAGGGTTGCGT
>CM074977.1:22663812-22684534 GCA_037576825.1 Pangasius krempfi
TACACTTCGATCACATCTTGATTGTTTTATTTCAAATCCATTGTGGTGGTGTATAAAGGCAAAATCACAAAAACGCCATCATTGTCCAAATACTTCCGGACTTGACTGTATTTGTTGAATATTTAGTTCCCCTATTTAAGGGCTGCACTTAGTGTCCATACATCCTTGAGAAACTCTGATTGAGAGCTTGTGGACCTGACACAGCCTAATTAATTAAACAATGCTTCCTTAACCAACTAGTCATTAAAACTTTCAGTCAATTAGTCAATTATGAAAATAGGCTGTTTTGCAGATACCTAGAATGATGTTGTAAGCTTTATCGTAGTTGTACAAGTCATGTCTATTAAATTTTTTTTACTTAAAGAATTTATCAGCAACAGCATGAACCATTGGTCAATCATATGTTAATTTTCTGCCCAGGTTTGCCCTTTCATTTGCAAATTTTTTCATTGGTAAAACATGTATCCACCTAATACCAACTTCTAAACTTTTCCATACATTTTATTTAACATTTTTTTATATTTCCAGTTAATTAATTTTGTGCAAATTGCTGAAAGGTGACTAACAATGAGTAAAGGAAACCACTTACGGAGAATATGAATGAATAGGAATATAGTCAAATGATTGAAGATTAATTTATTTTTGTATAACAGATTCTGACTTTTGTGCAGCACTGATCCTGCTGCCCCACACCTTTTAAGAGCAAATTGAGAACTTTATCACATTGGGAGTGGTATGCAACTATTTGTTAAACTGTCACTCTATGATACTATTATGATTAATATAGGTCTGGTTATGCAGTTCTGATAGATATGGCATTATTTTAATTTTTAATGATAGATGTTTAACATTTTCTTTTCTTTTCACAGTGTGACGCTGATACTACATACCAAACCATACCGGTGATTGTTTGGAAAATGGCTTTCTCCTGGAGGGTTCAAGTCCTTGTCAGTGTGGATGGTGTGGAGGTGTGCAGGGGAATTGTATTTGAAGAAGGGATAATTGCAGCCTTCAGTGCTTTCTTTGTTTTCAACTTGGCCTACCACCCAACCCTGCAGCATACCATAGCAAAGATTACTGAGGTGGGTGACAAGCCCCCTCCAATAACTGTCACCTGAATAATTAATATCATATGCTGAAAATGCCATGACCATATCGATGCACAAGGTATAGAAGAAAAAAACTTCACCATAATGAAACTAATAACACAGTGTAACCATAACCATGAGCCCAATTTCAACATCACTTGTGGTTTGAATGACTAGCACTAGCAACATTTTCGGCAGACAATCTTTCAGCGCATGTTAGGCGGTTTTACAATGTCGTTTAACTCTGCTAGAGTTTTCCGCTATTGCATGGCAACACACAGAAATTAAAGAAAAATTCAGAGAGGATGATTTTGTTTTAAGGACCCCAGAGGTACATCAGTACCATCTGACGTGTAACGCTGAGGACAAAAGAATGTATGGTGTAAACAATCCTTTCCCATTTAATGAACTGAAGTATTTTGATGCGACAAAGGCATTTCCTCCTGATATAATGCATGATTTATCAGAGGGAATTATTCCTCTTACAGTTAAGCTAGCTCTGAGCTGGGCTTACAAAGAAAAACACATTACTATTCGAGAGGTAAATGAAGAACTTCAGCAACATTCAACAGGTCAAAATGACAAGAGAAACATACTGTATCAGTACAGTTATTAGAGCGAAATTTGCACAATTCTGGGATAGTAGGATCAGCTTCCCAAAAGTGGTTTCTTTTTAGGATCTTGCCATTTTTAATGGCACACTGGGTTCCACCCAATAGCAAATACTTGGTTGTTTTCTTATTATGTCGTGATATTGCTGACATTTTCATTGCCCCAAAGGTTAAAAGCGAGAACCTAGCAATGTTAGATGTACTTGTTTATGAGTATCTGACACAACTAACAGATGTTTTTTGGGGTGTAGTCACACCCAAGTGTCATTTGATTCACTATTCAAGACTGATATTAATGTATGGACCTTTGCGTTCACTTTGGTGCACACGTTTCAAAGCAAAACATCAGTATTTTAAGACTGTTGCAAGTAGCTGCAGAAACTGTATTAATGTAGCCAAAACTTTAAATGAGAAGCACCAAATGAGACAACGCTGGGAGTTTTCCTCACATAATATTCTTGATGAATTTGAGATAGTGTTAGGAAGGAGTATAGAGACTCCGTTTTCATCACTCCCATTAGACCTACAGAAAATTCTTACTAGTGTACATAGAAATGAGCATTCATCTAGCATGTTTCAGAAATGACTATTAACAGCATGAAATATGCTTTAAAAGCTGATTCTGTCCGTGCAGAGGAAATTCCTCTATTCTTCCAAAATAAATATATTTTGAAATATCAGTATGGCTCCTGTACAGTAAGCTTTTAATCACGATCTCTTATGCTTCACACTTCCATGCATACACAGTCAAAGTTGATCCTGATTGGAGTATAATTAAACCAGGGCAAGAGATGGACTTTCAGGCCCTGGACACATACTTTGTCAATGATAAATTGTTTATAATTCTCAAAAATGTATAAAATTTACGGGTAAAATGAAATGTGTAGTACTGTTTTTGAAAAAGTGAAACTGCTCAATATATGTATATGTATCCTACTATATCGATGACACATTGTGATACGATGTTTAAAATGTTCATCCTGCAAAACATGTTATTTAATAAATGGAATAGCATGCGGCCTTTTTAATATGCTGTATGGAGTATAAATTTGCCATCATGAGGTACAAAGGGCTTGGCACTGGGGCAGTACCCTTAAAAGCACCATTTATAAAGGTATATTATGGTACCATAGCACTTTTCCAATTTTGATGACTCTGAGGTTGATCATTTCCACTATACTTTTAGACCACAGTTTGCACCTAATACAGAGCATTTAATAGGCATGTCTAAGACACAGTTGGAATATTAAACGTATATACCATACATACTCTATATCTGCCCCTGTGTGTAGGTGTAAAACCATACTTCTCACCTCATGAACCTGTTCCTTCATCTCCTTCACTTCATTCTCTCGTGGCTCAATTTGCTTCTTCAGCTCATTGACCTTGTAATCCAGCACGAATTTGAACTTCTCCAGCTCCTCGTTCTTCTTCTTAAGATCATAGATGCGGTTTTCCTACAGAGGAAAGAACAGATGTCCACTTAATATTATTTACAGGTATTCTCTTCATTATAATTCCCAGATTATTGAAGAGCAAATATTTCTGAGTTGTACAGATATCATACCATAAATTTATCTTATTCTTTCACCCCATATTCAACATAGTTATTACTTACAACTCCAGAATTATTTGCATCCTTACCAAAAAAAACCCATAAACATTACACACATTAGTCACAAATCTACATACACTTCTTAACATTTTAGCATAATATAATTGGGGGGGGATAATGCATAAAAAAATGCATAAACAGTGAAAAATACAGTGAAGTTCAATCATAAAATTAAAAAAAATATTTGGAATCTTCTACATATCGTGTAAAAGGTGTCTCCAAACCTGTTAGACATTACCAAAAAAAAAACAACCCAAAAAAATACACTACTTAACTAAACTTTTTTTTACATATTATGTTAAACTAAAAAATAACAAATCCCCAATATTAAAGCTTAAAAGATCTCCCACTGCATATTGTTTAGATTAGACTGCCCTTTTTCATGAAGGGTGCCAATATTTATGGAGTTGACTGATTGTTTTCCTAAAGAGGATATTGTAAATCTCAGAGACAAACTGATCTTTACACAAATCCTTCTCCCTAATGTTCTGTTTGCTAATTAGTCATGAAAGACTCATTTTGAGCTCCACCTTGTCCTGGATGGTCTCGTCTCTCTCCTGGATCTCCCTCTTCAGTCCCATGATGTCCTTCTCCAGAGCCTTGATGACGCCATGCAGCTTCTGCTGCTCCACCTTCAGCTTCTCGATGTCCAGGTTGCGGTTGTCAATCTCCCTCTGCAGGCTGGTGAACTGCAGCGACACATCCGCACGTTAATCCATCGTACATGGGGCATGTGAACTAGAATTGTGGGTGGGGTGATATGTTAGCATGGCTGCACACCTTCTTCTTCATGACTCTCGTCTCTCCATTGAGCTTCAAGTTGGTCTCCTTTTCCTCCCAGAGCTTGCGTTCGTATTTGACACGGATGTCATGGAGCTCGAGATCGCTGTCTTCCTCTATCTGCTTCTTTATTTCCTCAAACTCTCGCAACTGCTGCTGAGACTCATCCTGGCACTGACGAGACAAGATGAAGCGCGTAAATCTTAGGCTTCATGATTCTTAAGGCAACGATTTAATATTTGACTTTACAGACGCTACAAAATCTTTCGATTCAATTCGATTTAGCATGCTCCAATCAATAAGTTACCGATTTTGTTCAGCATCTGGGGTAGGCCTACACTTAATAATGTAGAGAAGCAATAAGCAATATCGCCTTGCTAGCCTATTATACATCAGTTTAAAAAAATATTTTAAAATATTTATATATATTTCTTATACACAGGTTCTCTGTCCTTTTTTGATAATAATTGGTTTATCATTGTTTGCTTCGATTTGTTTCATTCGTTGCCTTTTAAATCAATGCATCGATCCAAATCGTCCAATCATTACACCCCTAACAAAAACAAAAGCTTTGAAAAACATTTTTTCAAAGCAAAAACCTACTAAAATGGCACATTTTAATGTCCTCATGTCTGACAGTAAGGCTTTGAAGAACAGGAAACAACTACGGACCCTTGCTGACCAATCATCAAGCCCTGTCTTCATGTATATAGATATTTGAAAACATAGTTTTGACCCCACTGTTTTAAAAAGGAAATTCCCGCCGACGTGACCAGCGTTTTCGAAAACGTTCTCTGTCCACAAGAAAATGCAAAAATGCTCAAACATGAAGATCCATACGAGTGGACTGATGATGAGATGGAACTACTGCTTAATGTCACACTTGAATACAGTGTTCTTCCTGGTCTTATCCCATTCAGTCTCCATCCCCAGTGCGGTTTGTGCCACCAAATAGAAATTAAACTATAAACACATTATCAAATAAGAAATTACAGAGCACAAAAGAAGCAATCTGATCAGCAGCCATGATAAACAAAGTCCTAGCACAAAGTCACAACACACGTGAAACACACACAACAGCCATGCGCAGGGTCACACTGTGATGTCAGCGTTTTCAAAAACAACATTCCCGTCCACGTGAAAACAGTGATATTTTAAAATTCTAGTGAGCTAATTTAAGAGCTGCAGAATTAATCCCAAACAAAAGAAATAAACAATAACAATGTGGGTGTGGTCAAGGGTGGGGCCAAGTCAAAAAAAAAAAAGAAAAGAAAACAGAAGATAAGGGTTCGAAGGGTTCGAAGGGTTCGAAGGGTTCGAAGGTACGACTTCCTCACCTGGCCCAGCTCGAGCACCTTCTCCTGCAGCTTGGCCTCATAGAACTGCGTCATGTCCTCCAGGGCACGCAGACGGCCATCCTCCAGATCACGCAGCTTCTCCTCATAGCTCTCCTGCATCTTCTGCAATTTCAGCTGCAGCTCCTGGTGCTTCTCGTACTCCAGCATCAGCTTCTGGTTGTTGGTGGATTCTGAGAGCAAATGCATCTCCGATCTCATATCTCACAGTGCACAAAGTGTTAAAATACAACATGGTGTCGCTTATTATTAATATTAGGTTGTCATAGCAGGAAAAGGGGCGGAGCCATCAGAGGCCACAGCAGTTTTAAATAAGTTGCTGTAGTAAGAGCACTGGCAAATATAAAAGCACACAGCTGACCTGCGGTGAGTGTATTTACCCAGATCGTGCTGCTCTTTAGCGTGTTTCTCTATAATGCCCTTTAGCGCTCCCTGGTGTGTGACCTCCTGCTTCTCCTTCTCCGATTTCAGCACCTGCAATGTGAGATATATATACAGCTCAAATCGTGTCTTGTACACTCCCAACACACTTTGTAACAGACAGACGTAAAGCTGTAACGTTTCCAACATCTGCTCAAAAATATGCCGCCCCCGGTCTTGCTAATATGTTCGCGAATCAGGAAGGTCTGACCTGGTTTTGGGTTGTAAGTGACTCTATCTGCTGGCTGAACTTCTCTGTGAGTTCCTTGATCTTCTCATTGTAGTTCATGTCCTTAAGACGCAGCTGGTACTCATTCTCCATCTTCAGCTCTTCCACCCGTGTATTAAGTTCCAGCATGATTTGGTTCTGGATGGTGACAGAATTTCATCACATTAAAGATCCCGAATATGAAAGGCTAATTTGTGTGTGTGTGTATGTGTGTGTGTGTTTAGTGAGTGTGTTGTGGGTGATTTACAAAGAATAAGTGAGTCAATATGATCAGTCAGGAGAATAAATGATATTTAAAATGAGATTTTTCTATTGTTCTTTATAGTCGTGGTCATAGAGTTCAGATCTCCTGAAAGAGTGAAACTGAAAGCACAACTCACTGCACTTCTGTAATCACTTTCAAGTACAACACTGAGTAAAGATACTGAGACATGTAAAAGAAGGAATATGTGTATGAGTGTGTTCATAAAGTGAAATTGTATAAGAGAAAACCTATTATACAAGAAATGTCGCTGCAGTTTTGAGGAATGCTTCCACAAGTTTAATACCTGCCCTTCAGTCGTAATAATTTGTTGACTTTCAAAGTGAACAATTTTACAATTTTACAAAAAATATCCACATTTGAATCTACATGAAACTTTGTGTTTGGCTCAGTAAAAAAGTTTACAGAGATTCTAGTAAAGTCATATTGACCTCAGACTAAAAAAGTGTTTGTAAATCTGAAACAAAATGTGGCTGCTAACTGGAAATTGTGCAATTGTGTTGCTATAATTTTTTTTAAAAACGTTCAGGGTCATTGGAGATTCCATTGTTGTTGCGGCATACATGAGCTCACAGACACTCATGATTGGCTAATGTCGGTGTGATTGATGGACTCCTGGCCAGACTCGAGTTTTAGATCAGATTAGGTAAGCAATATTAAGGAGTTTTGGGCAGTTACTAGGTTACAAAACATCAGCACTTATCACACATTTGATTTATGAGAATATATTGCTCATGTTTATACCTTTTCCTCCAGATCAGACTTGGTGATGAGAATCTCCTCCGCATAGCTCATTTCTTTGTCCCTTTTCAGCCCGCGTCCTTCCTGCTCAGTGATTTTCCAGATGAAGAGACAGCCATCTTCTGAAGCACTCAGAAGGTACTGATCATCGAATGTGATCACCATCTGTGGTGGTGATGAAGGGACATGCTTTTTTCACCACACTAGGGCTGTATAAATTATTACAGGGCTGTAGTATTATTATTATTATTATATATTATTAGTATGAATTATTGTTCTTTTAGAGTTTTACCCCATTTTCTCGACTAATTCTTGGGAGAGTAAACGCTAAGACATGCATCCTCGTCAAAATCTTTTTAAACTGTTGCTCATGCGATATCACAGAATGAGAGAGCACTAATTCACAAGGCGTTGTATGTCGGACACGTCACATATTCGAGGCCTAATAATAAACGGATTAAAAAACACACTGTTATTTAACAAAGAACAGTATGTGTAATTGCTGGTATGGTGACATTTTCTGTAAGAAGACGTTTATTTAATATTTATGGAAGGAGTCTCCAGTGTCAGTGCCTTGTAGTAGTCAGAGGTAAAGATTTAACTTTAAGTAAATTTCAGGACAGAGGAGTTTACACTTTGAGGTTTCTCGATTTCTCTCTCTATACAGTATATATAATTTACAGTAAAACTATTTCCATTATCTTTATCTCAGCATATTATCACACCCCTACACCACACACATACTTTGGTAATGGGACCAGAATGGGCCTGGTACTCTGTCCAGTCTTTTTGCATGAGTAAAGGGTACTTGATGGCCCTTATGGTGCCGCTGGTGGTCCCGGTGAAGAGTGCTCGGCCTGAGTGAGTCATGACAACGCATGTGTAGATCATATCATCGGAGGCCACTTCCCTCAGGATCTAAATGCAAAAAATATAATTCAAATAGAAGCAACCTTAATTCACATTCAGACAATAAAAATACATACAGTGGATAAAAATATGGAGCAAACAAGACACTGGGTCATTTATTTGTTTGTTTGTTTTGCGGTTGTGGAAACAGAAGGCAGGATAAGTTTGAAGAAAACAGCAATTTTCTTTATTTTTATTCTTTTTTTCTTTGCCAAACAAGCCAACACTACAATCAACATTCCTCGCTGTTGCTTTTTTGCCTCCTTTCACCTGTCTCTTCAAGCCCTTGTGGTAAAAAGACAAACAGATTTCTGGACTTGCCTGACAGTCCTGGATCTCCTTCAGCGTGCAGTCGCTGCCCACGGCGAGGATGCTCCTGGTGTCAGGTGAGAGCGCCACGCTGGTGTAACTGCACAACTTCAACACGCTCTCAGACTCACGCTGGCCGTTCAGAGCATTCCACTCATACACGGCTCCGTCCATCCCACACGACACCAGACGACTGTCATCAGCACTCCACACCACTGACCGCACCTGATGGGCCAGAGCTGGGGTCGTGATTATCTTACAAATTACACATACACACATTCATGTATTCATTATTTACGACCATGATATCATGTAATTACATGAAATTGTTTTACATAAGAATGTTTTTATTGACAATTTTTTTATTCTATTAAATTTGTTTTGCATGGAAATTTATTATTTTGTTTATTTTAAGTAATCTTAAATACTTATTATACATTTTTAAGCATTTTTTATGTATGTGCTATTAAGTGTATTGTGTTTTTAATTTTTATATAATCATATTGATATATGATATGACATGAATATATTATTTATATGACAGATAATTTATTATTATTATTATTGTTTATTCTTTACATTTTTATTCTTTATATTTTTATTTTCATATTATTATATATTGTATATTATATATTATTACATAACATATAATTATAATAATATATATTATTATATATTGTATATTATTAT
Organism: Pangasius krempfi; assembly: GCA_037576825.1. Lineage (NCBI taxonomy): Eukaryota > Metazoa > Chordata > Actinopteri > Siluriformes > Pangasiidae > Pangasius > Pangasius krempfi. The sequence continues at coordinate 22,672,822 of CM074977.1, forward strand.
AATATACATAATAATAAATGATAATTGTATGTAATTTTTTTGTATATTTATACAGTCAATAATATTTTATTTTGCTATATTTATCTATCAGGAATCTTGTCAGCTTAGGCCATGTTATCCAAAAGATTACTGTCAGTAGTGAACATTATAAACATGCAGAAAATTGCTTAAAAATGCTCTTACATTATCCAGAAAGTTAGCTCGCGTTATCAGTATAGATTTTGAACAACGTATATTCCCCTCAGAGATTCTGTCAGGTTAGCTCATGTGGGCTTGCTGGCTATCAAAAGCTGTTAAAAATAAAATAATAAATAAATAAATAAAATACATGTACATGTGCAGTATGACCTCCTTCTTCCAACTTGTACACTTCCGTATATAAACGGGAAGCCACGCCCACTTACACCCACCCTCATTTCTTTATATATGAAAGACATTTTGCATGCTGACAGTGGAAACTCAAGTTGCACTGACCTTGCCACTGTGACCTTTCAGATTCAGGATGTTGTCAAAGGTCGTGGTGGAGTAGAGATGAATCACGTTACCGTTGACAGCAGCAAACATGTGGCCCCCATGGCTGAACACACACTGAGTACACACAGAGCGTTATTTCATAAACTATTCCTTCACATTAGATACAGGGGGTCCTCTACTAATCAGTGTTTTTACTTCAGAAGTTATACTTAGAATTCTGTCTTTCATGTGTGCAAAACAACACATCCTTTCCATTTTTCTACGTTAATGAATATGTAATTTGGGGTGTTTCTATACAGAAGTGTAAAATAGTGGGCAGAGTCAATACAAATAGATTAATTTTTTTCATATGCAGCCTGAAAGTCACTTCAGGACCATGTGTGTGAATTAACACAATCGAAGGGCAGGTATTAAATTTGTCAAAGCCCGTTTGAAGACAAAATTAAATCATATTAAATTCTACTGAAGCTTCATAAATGGAATTACATCTCAATATCTTAAAATAAAGAGAACGGCCATTAATACGGCAGAAAGTTGGTTTTATATTTGATATCTGCTACATGTTCACATCTACAATTCAAACGGCCATATTTGGACAGGGATTAGTTTTACATCACTGTCTCATATGCTCAGAACACGCACAGTGAGTGTTTGTCAAGGCAGATCGGTGAGGATGCACCTCTCGGCAGCTGCGCACAGTGAACTCCTTGAAGGTGCGGACGTCATCAATGAGCAGGTTCATGAGGCGGAGCTTGTCGGAGAAGCCCGCCAGGATAAAGAGGCCGGATGGGTGCAGTGCCACACTGTACGACTCCTCTTGGAACTCCTTATACAGCTCCAAAGCACTGAGGTAAAAAAATACTACACCATCATTCAGTCCCAAAATATTCACAGCACTGTGAAACAGCAGACACTGTAACGATGATGATGATGATGATGATGATGATGTACAAACCATAGATTTATTGCACAATTCCCAGAAATCAGATCATATCAGATCGTATTAATATCATGTCCTACTTTTTAATGCATGTCTCATTGCTTATCTGTCTGACTGTTTTTCTTTCAAATATTAACAAATATAACAATTTTTTTTTTTGTTGGAAAAATGGCACTTTCACTTTTTAACCAAAAACTATTTGAACTGAAAAGTTCCCATGTTTCACTGAATGACATTTCCACAACAGGTTTAATTTCTCCTCCTGAAGACAGGAGGCATGGTATTGAGGTCCGTTTTATATTTTATATTATTTTATTTATTGTCAGCTTCATTTTGTGGAGCTAACTAACATTCTTTTACATGGACAGATGTGCCATTAACAGAAGATTTTTTCATTACCACATCATTTTTCAATTAGTCATTAATTAATTAATTAGTTAATTAATTAACTAATTTTCATGAATAAAGCATAAAAAGCATTTTATATGTATTCACTAATGAATAATAATGTAAGAGTAAAAGGTAGAGGAATTTATTTTCAGTTTTGGTTTTTGTTTGCCTTTCTAAATATAAATTCATTATTAGAATTTGCAAACAGGTAAAAAAAATTAATTATAGGGTGCATATTGCATGTTTTAATCATTTGTGAAGTAGATTCAAGCAGAAGGATACTCAAAAAGGATGCATAGAAAACAGAGAAATATCGGACTTCTTACCCAGTTTCATAATTCCAGATGCGTATGGAGTGATCCATGGAGCAGGTGGCGATGAGCGGTTTGCGGATGCAGACAGACAGACCAGTGATGATCCCAGAGTGAAAAGAGTGGGAGAGAAACTCAAAGTGAGCCCGCATACCCTGATAACAAACACAACGTATGAACAAGCATCAGTACAGTGAAATTCATCAGAGTAAAGTATTCCATGTCATGTTGCCATGGTACCTTGCTCATCTCAGCCGAAGCGAGTGCAATGAGATAGATTTGGCCGCGGTCTGTGCTGGTGGCCAGAGTCTCCTCTGATGGGCTGATACACATTGTGGCAATCTCCTGCTGCTCTGCCTGACTAGGCTCGTTGCTGCACGGGTCCGGAGGTATCTGGAGATCAGAGGGAATAAAATATGATTAAAAACCAAAGAGTTACAGTTGATGCCAGTGTGAGAATTTTGACAGGCGCTGTTGGTTTTACTTCCCATGGTCTGTCTCCACCTCTGTCCCCTCATTGGTTGTTTGCTATAATGTAAGCACCTTATTTCAGTTTCCCTCTCATTATTCCACTGCATTTAAGCAGCTCATATGTGTGTTGTGAGGTTTTGTATTTTGCTTCTGATTGCAGTTCCATGCATTCTTTCTGGTTTGTTTTTATGTTTTCCTGGGTCCAAACATCTGGTCTACTTCAGGCTCTGCGAAGGCACGGCAAGGGTCTGCAAGGGTCTGAGCGAAGCGAGTTAGGCTACGGCATTTTTGTTTGTGCTTCTAAAATCTGTTAATGGTAACCTGTGTCGTTTGGATCATTTATCATGCACTATAGGTTACAAGTGGCACCCGAACTAAAGTTTCCCTGGTTTATCCAAGTTTAACTTGATGCAAGAATGTGATAACGAGATGATGCGTGCAGGTTTGTGTCTTGGCCTATGGGACGGGACTTCCGCTGCTTGAGGAGCCGAGACAGAGGTTTCGCCACTGGATTTTATTTTTATTTTTGTTTCGAGCTCTGTGAACTTGGCACTTTATACCATTCGTTTATGCTGTGTTTGTGCTGATTTGTGCCGCAAAAACGTATATTTGTGCTGGTTTGGCATTCAAGATATTAAATATTCTTTTTTTGGCTGTGTGACATCACTCTCCACCCCATGTCATCCAAATCGTATCAAATTGGTGCCGTTCGTTTGTGCTCGATTTGTGCCGGTTTGTGCCATTAAAACAAACCCTGTAATTACTTTCCTTCCTGAGACATAACAAGAAGAATTTTGGGAGCAGTGACGTCACTCTCCACGCCATGTCGTTTAAATCACCCCAAACATCTGGCGTTCCTTTGTGCTCGAATTGTGCCGGTTTGTGCCGTCCTTGGCATATCAGGAATATCCTTGAATGATTTGTGTCAGGGTCATCTACCAATGCTGTGAGGCACACAAAGGATGGGGAAAATACAGTTTTCACATCGACTCCTTGTCAGCCAAATATTTAACTGGGTGGAGGTTTACTTCTTTCTGGTGCTAACATTCTAAGTAGCTCCATCTAACACTGCACAAGGTTTTATGAGTAGAGAGGGTGATGTTAGACAGGGACCACAGAACTTGGAAAACATACAGAAAGGGGGGGGGTTCCTTTTGGAACAGTCCTTTGCATGTGCCAGTTAAGCTGAAAGATTTTCAAATAATGGCCACTTTAGACACAGGTGATTCATTATCTGTGGTAAGGGGGGGATAAACTGACAGCCACCGAAGATGGACAACCTGACTTCATGTCTTGGGTGTTCACTCCTCTCAGGTTGGCAGACTCCGGTACATGCCTAATGCTGACAGAGTAAGGGTGGTGTCTGAGTTTGGTGTCCCAAAGAGTGTCAAACAGGTGAGACAGCTTTTGGGTCTGAGCAGCTACTATTGCAGGTTTATAAAGGATTACGCTAAGCATATGGAGCCTTTGTGTGCACTGACGCGAGATGCCACACCCGTTGTGTGGGATGATAACTGTCAAAAGGCCACGGATAAATTAAAATGATGTTTAACCTCATCACCTATTCTGAGGTTTACTGATTTTGAACAGCCATTTTACATCCACATGGATGCACGTGATGCATGGCTGGGGGCAGCAATCATGCAGCTGGATGTGGAGGGACGAGAGGTTGCAGGAGTATATGCTAGTCAAACTTTGAATGTTTGCAGTTGATATGGGCGCTTGAGCATTTCAGACCCTATATTGAAGGACTGCGCGTCACCATGTACATGGATCAGAGTAGCTTGCAGTGGCTGATGTCGTATCCTAATCCTTCTGGTCAGTTGGCGTGTTGGTGGCTTTGACTGTAGGATTTTGATTTCAGCATCATGCATAAGCCTGAAGTGTGGAATCAGGTCCCCAATGCTCTTTCCCAGATAGCAGTGGGCCCATGGATATCTTGCCTGACTATGCTGTTTTTGAGGGCCGTTACACTGTACAAGATGGCTTAATGTACTACAGAGACATTACCATTCAGTGTAGCTTACACCCATGGAAAGATATGAGGTTGGTGGCACCATTGGCAATTTGAGGATCTATCCTAAAATATTATCATAACCACCCTACTGTGGGGCATCTTTGTTTCAAAAAGATCCTTGCCAGGCTTAAACTGATTTTTTTTTGGCCTAAAACGAGGGGCACATATGTGTCTTCCTGCGCGGTTTGCCAGTTTACCAAACCATCCCAGCAGAAACCAGTGGATTTGATGGTCCCTGTACATGTGAATGAACCCAGGGAGTATGCAGGGGTTGATTTTGTGGGCCCATTGCCACGTACAGGAATCAGTTCATTTTAGCCTTTGTTGACTATTTCAGTGAATGGGTAGAGGCAAGTGCTGTCAGGGAGGCCATTGCGCAAGTTGCTGCAGGCAAGTTCCTCGCTGACATTTTTGCAAGGCATGGGGCTCCAAAGCACCTCATTTTTGATAGAGGGGCTCCCTTTCTGAGTGAATTGTTCAACACGGGAGTTGAGACACTAGGGTCGGATCATAGGCTGACAACAGCATACAGCCCCCAAACTACCGCTACGGAATGAGGCAACAAGACGTTGATAACTGCCATCAGGGCCTATGTAAGGGTTAAAAATACGTCTCGGGACAGATATATTCCACAGATTTGTTTTGCGTTGAGGACAGCACCCCATGAATGCACAGTTCAGGCATGGATGCTTTATGGGAGGGAGCTGGCCACCCTATTAGATCACCTCACACAATCACCTACTGATGGTTTGGATGACCCTTTGATTAGTCAACCTGAAGCTCTGCGGAGCTCCATATCAATGGCTCTTTATCATGCAAGGCTGGACCTTAAGGCTAGCCATGAAAAACAGAAGAGTCATTATGACCTCAGTCGATGGCCAGCTGCATACAGTTTTGGAGACTTAGTGAGTTTGAAAACATACCCAAGTTCTGATGCTGCAAGAAAGCTGCAAGTAAATTGGCTCTTTTATGTACGGGTCCTTATCGAGTCGTTCAAAGGCTGTCTGAGGTAAATTATAGGCTGGCCAAGGTTGATAATAGTCAAGACATGGGTGTAGTGCATGTATTAAATCTACAGCCCTTTCACACTTGGCAGACAGCTGAATCACAAGTGCCCGGGCAAAGCATAACTGATGCTCCTGATGTTAATGGAGTGGAGGAGGACTTCCCTCCAAACAGGGTTGGCAGCAACTGGTGATCCATTTTTGATAGTGCAAGGCACCGCAAACACAAGGGGGAAAGATGATCTTTTTATTGACCCTCATGTTTGACTAATCCTGACCACAGCCCTGTACAATCGTGTTCCTACAATTTAAAGCCTAGGGTACACCCTAGAGTGACTACAAACTGGTAGACTACTCGGTGGACAAATGAATACCATACTGAGAAATAAGATTGGTAATATCCCTGTAGTGGTCTGGGTGCATGTTGCCTTAAGACCCATGTTTGGGGTTTCCTAGCCCCTCCATTCAGAGCGATTGTGAGTGAGTGAGTTAGGCTATGCCATTATTGTTTGTGCTTCTAAAATAGAGATACATCTGCAATGGTAACCTGTGTCGAGTGGATCATTTGTCACGCACTGTAGGTTGCACGTGATTGGAAAGAATAACTGCACCCACACCAGCCCTTTCTGGAGAAGATTGGACACCCCTGGCATAGATGCTTTAATATATTCTCCTTAGCCTCTTCACTTGCAGGGCTAACCAGCTGTAGTGGAAGAGCATCAAGTGGACACTAAAGGACTTGCAGTACCACTTCTGGAACAATGGACTTCCTGGGCAATGGAACATCTGGATTACCACTAGTTAGATCTAAGCACAAACACATTTGGAAGGATGTGATCTCTACCCGGCTGGCAGCTCATTGGGAACTGAATAAAAAAAATGCATGTTAACTCCAGCAGCAGAACAGGAGCTAATGACAATTTGATGTCACATGCAACATTATGAAAATGTTGCTATTCACCTTGCCTGTGCTAAGCAGGGTTAAATCTACCTCCATGTCTCGAGCAGCAGAAGCCAACCACACAACTGGACATATACACCAAGTTGTGAGGTAACTACAATACAGACGCATTTTGTAAGTATATGCTATTTGTCACCCCCTCACTACCCACTGCAGGACCACCACTGACCAGATATTAATTTGGGGGTGTAGATTTAGAGAGTCTGTACTCACCTTTATTTCCCTGATTTGCCTATAACTGTCCTTCTCCTCAGTTTTCTCAAACAGACACACAGTTCCTGGACCAGCTGAACATGCAAAGCCTTTAGAATAAGCCTTGATGACGGTCACTCGCGGCATCAAGGCCGGAGCTGATGGGGTCTCATCCTCCGTTTGTCTGTGGGGAAATGAAAGCCCGGTAAAAATGATGTTTTAATGAACTACACCCCCATTTGCTAACTCCAAGAATGTCCTTCCCTGAGATCTAAGCAAGGCTGTGTTTCAGCGTCCTCAATCTTCAGTGGTTCAGCGCTTCTCCCTGTCTCCATTCCTACCTCTTGAGATAATATCTAGGATAACAGTTTATTATTTTTTTTCTGCACTTACTAACACCTACCTAACGTAACCTAAACATCTTATGCACTTACTTAAATCCACACCTTGAATTAAAACTTTACAGTTACAGACTATTGAACCTTCACTGAAATAGAGTGCTTGCCAAAGGTAAATACAAACTACTTCAGGATAATAAAAGTTAAACAAGCCAATTAAACAAGAGAGGTTGATTCTCTACCTCTCAGTCTCCTGTTCAGTTATCTTGCTGGCCACGCTCATCTCCCAACGCAGGTCTCCTGACTCGAACACCAGCAGTCGTCCCGTCTCTGTTCCAGCGATGATGCGTTCCTCAGACATCCATGCGTGAGATAGAATGTTCTGTGTCTCCAGCTTCGCAGAGTTGGTCTGTTTCAGGGAGCCGTCGACATAGCGGAAAAGCTTGAACACGCCATTCCCGCTCACACAGATCTGTGTATTGTCTTGAGGGTTAAAGCTGACCTGGAGAAGTGGGAAAAGAAAATGATCTGTACAAGTGCTTTCACTTAAAGCACAGCTAATTAAATGCTAATATTTGTACCCAAGGGAGAGTTCATACCAGCGCTTTTTTACAGACATAAAGCAATTTAAGGCACAAAGTTTGCAATGTTTAGTCAAGTGTGATAACTGTTTTTGAACCTGGGTAAGGATTTAGCCCAGTTCCAGTTCCCCAGGCACAGAAGCCACACCTCTTTCATTATGACTAACAGGCACAGTGCCAAGCCTCTTTCATCAGGACTGATAGGCACAGTGACACACCAACATTAGACTACTGAGATTGAGAGGACCAGAGGCCACGCCTACCTTACCATGACTGACAGGCAGAGGTCACATGACTCACCAAGACAGTGGTCTATCAGATTCAAAAGGACAAGCCACACTTGAAGGTAAAAATGCCAAGTTGTGCTTCAAAAGATGCATAAAGGAGGCCATATTTGTCCATTTGGGATGAACCATCCTTGGAAATCTGATACACCACATTTCAAGGTAATTACATGACATGAATCATAAAGTGTTTAAACATCACATAACTTTAGACCATTCAGCAGAACTGATAAAGAAGCTCGGATAAGCAGAGTAATGTCTTCAGAATTGTAATGCAAGTCTACTCACACTGATTTTTATCTTCTAGACATATAAAATTTCTACCTGACAGACAGGGCCAGCATTTGTACTCTTCACCGTAGCCAAGACCTTATTCTTCTCCCACACCCAGTAGACAAGCGTCCACTCGGGTCCTCCACCCTGGCTCAGCAGGTACTTTGAGTCAGGAGAGAAAGTCATACAGACAAACTCCTGCACGTTGACATTACCACCCGTCAGCACCTTCTTCTTACGGCTCTGTTCATGCTGCAGATCGTAGATGGTGATGGTGCCTCTCTCGCCGCGCTCTGACACAGCCAGATAGCGCCAGTTGGGGCTGATGGCAAGAGCCTGCATGCCCTGGCTCCTCTCCATACCTGTGGGGTAACATATGCATGCAAAAAAACAACCATTAAAATACAATTCCATCTTGGAACTTTGGGTCACATCCAGGGATGAAATTAAGATTTCTGAGCTACTAGAACTTTACTTCTTTTATAGGCTGAACAATATGAAATATATTGTGATCCATTAACTTCATGATACCTTTTTTCTGATTATTGGTTATATCTTCAAACACCAGTGCTTCTATCAGTCTATAACTGGTACAGTACTAATTGAACATTAAGCCATAATTTTTCTACCAGCTTCATTTTCTCTACTATTCCTCAATAAATACATAATTATTTCTGTCAATTTTGTCTAAAACTTCTCTGAAGGTATAGTTTCTCTTAATGTTGTTCTGCTATTTCGTTGACACTTTGTTAGCAAACAGCAAAAGTAATTACTGAGACCTCACAATTGGTTTTAGTGGGCAATTATGTGATTTTAAGATATTAAGCAATAAAATGTAACTAAAATATGGACTAGTGGTTAGGCCTTGTGCTCTCGCTGCTGCGGCCCAGGTTTAATTCCCAGCCAGGGAACCACAAGACAGTGCACTTCCAGTGCCGGGTCCCAAGCCTGGATAAAGCTGGGTAGGGTTGCATCAGAAAGGGCATCCGGCATTAAAAACTGTAACAAATCAAATATGTGGACCAATAATCTGCTGTGACGACCCCTAATGGGATCAGACGAAAGAAGAACAACGACATTTTTGTGTAAGCCTTTCTTCCATCTTTAGTGGCACATAAATAATTACAAAAATAATACTCTTTTACCAAAAAAGTCAAATAAAATATTATGGATGATCTAATTGAGATAGAGTTACACCCATAAATATATTCTAATATGTTATCATCACGGACATGTATGGCAGACGCTCCACATAAACAGATTAAAAGATATGTGTAATCATTGCTATGATGAGTTTTCTGTAATTTATTTGACATTTATTGAAGGAGTCTTCAGTGTCAGCGCTTAGTAACAGTCAGAGGTAAAGCGGTAACATTTCTGAGTTTATGCTTTCCGGTTTCTAAGTAACATGACAAGCCGCATTTTTTTTTTTTTTTTTTTTAGACTCATTAATTTCAAGAGAGAGAAGAACTACAGGCTGGTGAAGGAACAACTATTTACAGCTGCTATAACTTAAGTGAGAACAGGAACTAAATTGTTTCATGTAACCATAAACGGATAAAAACTCTGGCATGTAGTATGTAGTCTTTAAAAAACAATGCTGTGGTATAAGAGGAATAAAACACGTGGGGGTGTGCTGTGGTAACAGGAACTCAGTGTTTCACCACACTCATTGTTTTATTACCTGTTTATCCCCCGCACTCACCTGCAATGAACTTGTAGCATCGTTGGTGTATGTTGTAGCGCGCGCAGTTGTTCCCGCACGGAAAAATGACCGTTTGCTCGTCAAGAAAGTGCAAATTATTTCTCACTGCTGCGCGCAAACCGAAAATGTGGTGCAGGTGGACCTCGACTTCAGCCATTATTCCTCAAATTCACAAGCTGGAACAATCTTCTAGCAATCTCCAAGGAAACGCGAGAGAGGAAAAAGAACTGCACAATAAATTATACGTCATAAGTCATATATTTAATGCATGCTGCGTTAATCTGTGCACCAGGCTCTCCTGTAAACGCTAAATTAACTGCAGTTGAAAATAATTACGTCCAGGTTGTTACTCGTGATAAATTTCCTAGCCTTGACGACACAGCTCGAGATCTTTTATCATCCGTCCACAGTTTACAGTAACCATGGTTACGGCAAACTGTAACCCCACCCCCCATCCCAGGTAACTAAAAAGTAGTAACACTAAGTGCTTGTTCTTAAAATAAATTCAGAATGTGTGTTTTTTTTTATTGTTTTTTATTACGGAAATGTAAGTTATTTTATTACTTCGCTAACTTTTATAACCGATGATAAATAATAAGTGTGACACAGAGTTACCCGGAACGTTTGTTCGACAAAACAATGTGCTACCCGGACTTTTTTTTGCGCGTGCACAAACTCGTTCAGCAAGCCACGACTAGGAAACGCACGTGAGAGCCTAAAAAACCTTTATAATAATTTATTTTAGTGTTTGTTCAAGATGTCGGATGTAGAAGAGGATTCTCAGATGGGAGCAGAATCTGAAGAGGAGGATTATGATCTATCAGATGGAGAGGTGAGAATTTATTCTGAATGATATTTTTAGTTTTGTGCCTCTTGCTAGCTTTAGGCTAATAAGGGGAAAAGTTAGCTCTAGTTATAGACTATATTTAAAAAAATAAAATAACACAACGCGCGTTTTTATTTTATTATATTATATTACATTGTGTAAGAATGATTCTTCAACTCTGCATTTTAATAATTTCAAAGATTTTTTTTCTTCTTATCTTTTTAATTTATGACATTCACATTAAAACAGTCTTGGAGAATTTGTTCCATAGCACCATTACTTTTTTTTTGACACTTTATAAATGATTATGTATAAACTTCATTATATTACCCTTTTCCCAAACCCAATATGTTAACTCTAAAAATCATTTTAGCCTGATAAAGGAGATTTTATACCAAAAAAACTATTCAAATATCATTTGTCACACTACTTTTACTCTTTTAAATAAGTTTATTTAAACATTTAATATACTGCGTAACATAGTCAGTTTAAAATATGTTAGTAACATGCAAAAAATATGATAATATTAAAAAGAAGGAGCAGAAGTTTAATTTATATAGCACATACTGTACAACCAACAAAAAAAAACACACACAAAATACACAGTCCAAGGAGAGAGGGGGATGAAAAAAGGAATAAATAAATAAATAAATAAAACACGAACGCAACAAGTGCAGTGAGAAGAAGAGTGAAAGTATTGGGAAAAGAGAGAGGTTTTAAACTCCTGGGCCCGTATTCACAAAGCTTCCTAAGCCTAAACGTTGCTCCTAGTGACGAAATGCTAAGAAAATTCTTAGAAAGATGACGTTTTCTTAGAATTTCCCCATAAATTTAGGACTAAATCTTAGTAAAGATAAAAATGATTCATGAAAACATCTTAGCCCTAAAAACAGCTCCTAAGGTAAAAATGGTTAAGAGTAGAGAGGAGGACTTTTAAGAGGCTTAA
>CM074977.1:22684634-22696477 GCA_037576825.1 Pangasius krempfi
TTCCTAAATCACTTTTAGTCTAGGACTCGCAGCGAGGACTTGTTAGGCTAAGACAGGAGCTCTCGGAGAGAACTCTAAGAAGCTTTGTGAACACGGGCCCTGGTGATTATAAACATAATTTAAGATGTTTATTCATTTTAACATCTAATAAATTGAATCAATGAAGGAACAGAAATAGTTAAAAAGTTCAATTAGGCTGAAATATGCATCGGTTGAGACAGAGGATAAGAGGATTTATGCCGCTGAATTATTTGCTAATAAAAGAGATTATTAGACATCAGTCAGAAGTCACCGTATAGTCCAGTCATGTGAGTCTGTTCACTTTCACACCTTGTTACTAATCTAATTTAAAGGACCTTCTCAGAGTTTGTAAAGTGTTAAGAGTGGAAAAAGAAAAAAAGAATCGAAATATTTGCAGGGACGTATTTGCCTGGAGTTGAGGAATCAGTGTAAAAGCACACAGTTTATCTACTGCATATGATATCAAATATCAAACCCTACATAGTGCACACTAGGACTGATGAGCTGTTTGAGATTCGGCTCCAGTTACATTATAATCCTCTTTAAGTCTTTTTTACGATTAAGATTTCTTTCTTAAAATTTTACTCTAACACCAACAGCAGGGCTATTTTCAGGTTTTTGTATGAAATGTCTATAAACAACATTTCTTTATTTAAGACAAATGAACATAGTATTAAAAAAAATTACTGTAGATATCACAATCAATCTTTACTGTTGAATTGCTGATCGTCTCACAAGTCTTTTTTCATAGATTTGAAATAATTTATGCAAATGAGACTTCATCTGATTTAATGTGTGTGAAGTCACATGACGCCAGTTTGTTGTAAGATCATTGATTTATTGTGTAATCCAGGAAATACTGCGCGTGGCTATAGAAATTGTTCTTTAAGCCATTTTTCTAGATGAAATCCAACATAACTCCAAAAAAGATCAACATTTTGAGTAATTCCTCACTGATAAGCTTTTAAATTGGAAAAAAGATTGGAAAAACCACTCTAGGTAGTTATGTGGTTTATAAAGTTTATAACACACGAATTGATATTTATATCAGGGATATATGGCATTCCGTTATTATGAAAGGGGGCGGAGCTTAAACCTGTCTTCAGAGTTGCAACGTTTAAGATAATGCAGTTGTTGCCAGTGGACGAAAACAACAACATTGTAATAAAGATATTTCTGTTGACTTTTGACATTTTTCTTGCCGTAGTTTAAGAGACGGCGTGTTGCAGATGCCTTTATCCGAAAATGCTTAACGATAAATGACCGCAGTCTTTATATCTGCTCACAGTTTCTTGCCATAATGTTGCTTGAATGTGTTTAAAACTAAGATGTGCTTCCTTCCTCCCTCTCCAAGCTTCAAGAAGCTTTCGCCAAAGGACTCCTCAAACCCGGCATGAACGTTCCTCTAGAAGAACCTAAAAAAGCCGTGAACAACGTGGTGAGCTTCTAAAGATGTTTCGATGTGATGCAGCCCGAATCAGAGCTGCAGTTTTATAACGATGTTCTGGTCTCGTTTCATCAGGAGGGTTTGAAGAAGTGCCTGGCGGAGTTTAAGAAGAATCTGGCCTGGGTGGAGAGGCTGGACCTCACCACTGCGCCTGCTGACGACATCGTGGCTAAAGCCGAGGGGAGGGCGGAGCCAAGCCAGGACGGAGACGAGATCAACGCAGACGACGACTTTCAGAGGGAGATGTACTTGTGAGTGTTTGATTTTGGCGTCAGATGGTCGAAAGGTTGTGGGTGTTTTGTAATCCTCTGTACGGGCACCATGTGGATAAAAAAAATCAGCGTTCCTGATTAAATACATGAATTTAGATGATTCAAATATAAATAAATACGCCATAAACGCTGGCAAGATTTATTTTTATTTATTTTGTTTGTTTGTTTCGTTCATGCTTCTCACCTTTAGTCCATTATAAACCAGGAGCAGTTAGAATCGAGCTCAGCCTCTGACGCTCCGCCCACCGACTCCTCCCACATCGCCGTCTAGAACGTTGCGATTCGATTGGCTGTACGCACTTCTGTGTGTGCGCATTATATTTCTGTTTACATTGTTCCTGATTACAGTTAGTGGAGAGTAAATGTGTTGTTCACGGACGGAAAAATCTAGTTGGTTTTTTTTTTTTTTTTTTTTTTTTTTTTTTTTTTAAAAAGACGTCCAGCAACCTTTAATGAACGAAGCTGTTTGAATGGAACATGTTGTCATCAGTAGTTGTGTTAAGTAAAGTGAGAAAGAAAGTAAGTAAGTAAAGTCAGTTGAATGTAGTAAAGTAAGAGAGAACGTAAAGAAGTTATGGAAGTAAGTAAATGAATAAAGTATAAAAATAAGAATGTTAAGTAATGAAAATAAGTAAATCATTTCTGGCTGAAAGTAAGATAGTGAAGTAATGAATTAATTAAAGTAAGAAAAGTAAAACATGTAAAATGGTCATTATTGAGCACCTCTCGCCTGATACACACACTTTCACATCACCTAAAAAAAAACACACAAGCTTTCTAGTTCTGACGCACACTTTCACACACTTTCTTTAACCCTTTATCGTCTTTACTGCTGTGCTCCAGTTATCGGCAGGCCCAGGCGACTGTTCTCGAGGCACTGCCCAAGTTACAGAAGTCCCAGATCCCTACCAAACGGCCCGATGATTACTTTGCAGAGATGGCCAAATCAGATCAGCACATGCAGAAGGTGTGTGTGTGTGTGTGTGTGTGTGTGTGTGTGTGTGTGTGTGTGTGTGTGTTAGTTAACTATGAGAAATTAGAAATACTAAAATCAGACAGCACATTGAGCAATGTTGATGCCCTGTTATTAGAGTTTATGGTGAATCCACTTCTGCAGTGTGTGTGTGTATGTGTGTGTGTGTATGTGTGTATGTGTGTGTGTGTGTGTGTGTGTGTGTGTGTGTTTACTATGAGAAATTAGAAATACTAAAATCTGACAGCAATGTTGATGCCCTGTTATAAGAGTGTATGGTGAATCCACTTCTTCACTGTGTGTGTGTGTGTGTGTGTGTGTGTGTGTGTGTGTGTGTGTGTGTGTGTGTGTGTGTGTGTGTGTGTGTGTGTAGATCAGGAAGAAGCTGATCCAGAAGCAGATGGCGATGGAGAAATCGGAGAAAGCCAAGAAGCTGAGAGAACAGAGGAAGTTCGGCAAGAAGGTGATCGTTCACCTCAACCCCAAACTCACTCTATCTATCTTTGTTTGTTTTTGTTTGTTTACTTATTTATACTTTGTTTATTCACTTTTTCAACTTTTATTTTATCATCAGTGCAATGGTCAGTATGTCCTTATTTTATTTTACTGTACAGGTCCAAGTCCAGGTTCTGCAGAAGAGGCAGAAGGAGAAGAAGTCCATGATGATGGCAGTGAAGAAATATCAGAGAGGTTTCATAGCTTTATCATTGATTGTCTTTTTTTTTGTTTGTTTGTTTGATTTTGTTGGGGTTTTTTTTATGCTGTACAGTGACGGAGTGTTGATGTTTAACAGGTATGACTGACAAACTGGACTTCCTGGAAGGAGATAACGAGGGGAAGAAAGCAGCAGCAACACCGTCCAAACCACACGTTAACAAGAAAGGGTGAGTAAACATCAGGGCCGGGAGATCCAATACAGCCGTATAACCTCAGTATCCTGATAATTCATGCCACTAAAATATCCTCAATTTCCTCAAATATCATGGGTATCGCTGTATCTTTTTATTACAATTTCTTATTTAAAAAAAAAACCACATAACAGTGACATGTTCTGATTGGACGCCACATATTTAAAGTAAATATTTTGTTCCGGTTTTACTAATTATTTATTTTTCTAGACGTTGAATAAAGGTTTAATCAGAGTCAGTTTTCTCAGGTTTTCTTAACGCAGCTCTATTGTTACGATGGCATTTTGTTAGCAAACCAATTTCTACATACCGTTTATCGCACAAAAATGTTGTGATGTGATATTTTTAACCCTTGGTGCGCAGATCTTGATTAAATCTTCGGTTATACAGTCTGGAGACTAAATAAATTTGCTAATAAGGATTTGTTTGTTTGCTCTAAAAAATTTTTACCTGCATCGTTAAACTAATTCTAACAAGCAGTGATCCGTACCTACACAATTAATCTGAAAGTGTTTAGTTAGTGACTTAGACTTTTACAGACACATTTTTTTACCACTAAACGAAGTCCCGCTCTCTGTTTTTAAGCCCTAACGCTAAGAGGAAGTACAAGGACACGAAGTTTGGGTTCGGCGGCAAAAAGAAAGGCACCAAGTGGAACACAAAGGAGAGCCACAACGACGTGTCGGGATTCCGGGCCAAAGTCGCTCACGGCAAAGTAGGCAAGAAGTTCAGCAAAGGAGGGAAGAAGAACGTAAGATGCTTTTTTTTTTTTTTTTGTTTATAATAAAAATGCAGCGTTTTACATTTAATACGCCATATCAATGTTTAACGTTCAATAGAAATTAAATGTGTTTGTGCATTTTGTAAATTTGTGCGTGTGTGCGTGCGTGTGTGCGTGTGTGTACGCACGCAGAAATTGGTAATTATCACACGTGTGTACACACAGCCATACACAAATTCACTATGTTCTGATTGAGCACGGACACATTCATTTGCATAAAAGAAACTCCTCCCCCAAATCACCATATATGGTGAACGACTTCCCTTTAAAAAGCCCAGTAGCCTGCTCGTGACACTGCTTGTTAAAGATGACATGGAGCAGGAAAAAAGGTCCACGAAGATCAACTTCACCAGCAACGAAGTAGAAATAATGTTGCACGAATTAGAGTAAAGCAACAAATGGTTTTATTTGGTACTTTTACAGGTTGTGGGACTAAAATACAAAATGATAGCCCCAGTTACATTTATAAAACTTGCGAAGGCATGGAAATCCCTCATTACCGATGTCTTTTCTGCTGCTGTATTCGGAACTGTAAATGTACGCATAGAGACGGGGGTACGCGCCGTTTACACACACAGCTATGCCTACGCGCCGTTGATGAATCATGGTTGCTAACTATTTATTTAGATGTGAACTAAAATAGTCTTTTTTTTCCTCTCTTTTTCTTTTCTACCATGAACATGAATATTTGTGTTAAATACTGTCATTCAGTAACAGGATGTGTTTACATTTTATAAAGTGCTTTAATTGCATACTTGTTTTGTCGGAATGCTGATTTTTTTTTTCTTTCCTTCCCCTCCCCCAATATTTGTTGACAGAAGCGGCCGGGAAAAGAATCGCGGCGTAAGATGAAGGCGCGGAAGTGAGACGCGACTGTGATTAACATCTTTAACATGGAGATCTGACTGGACTTACGTGAACTTCAGTGGACCTCCATGTTGGCACGAGTTGCTCCACACACACACACACACACAGTGGAAGCTCGGTGTAGTGTGTGTGCTGTTTTTGAGGAGGACTTGAACGAGTGACTCGTGTAGTGATTCTCACTCTTGGATCACACAAACAAGCTTTTGGATTTTGAATGTTTTTTGTTGTTTCTTTCATGACTTGTGAATTATGTGCTGATTGGATAAATATGCCATTTTGTTGGTTGGATTTTTTTTTTTTTTTAATGCAGGATTTTTGTAATGTGCCACTGTTCATTTGTTTCAAATGCCACAGTTGGTGTGGATTTACACTCACTGCTCCCCGAACACGGCGGCTCGCTGGCGAATGAGAACCGAGGACTCACTGATTCTGTGTCGTAGCGTCTCCTGTGGCAGTAGGAAGTTGTTCTCTGGTGATCAATGATAGGCACAAGAAATAAACAAAAAGTTTTTCAAGTGAAATGAAGCACATCTTATTTAATTGATTTGGCTCGACTCGCTAATAAGAGTCGACGCCTTTGGCTCCCCGATGAATTTTTTATTTTTTCCCTAAAACCGATATTGCAACCTGTAATTAATATTCTTTCTCTAACTGCAGCTGGAATTATTTCATTACCTCTTACTCTACTTTCTAATTCACAAAATAAACGATTCATATATGCGAGTTGACTCTCCGGTGAGCATTAAGAGCCGCCTTGCATATATGTGTAAAGGATTTCTTAATATTCTTCTTTTTTTTGTCGTGGTTGTAGGTCTTCGTCTCGTAGTGTAGTTTCATCAAAATGTTGACGTGGAAACATCTTTTTTGTGTGAATCATGAGATCTTGTTTGACTCTCGGGTAGGATCCTCTTCGCTATACTTGTAAAAGGTAATGCAAGTTGATGTTATTTTCATGAATTTCCTGAAACAATTTCATCCATAAGAAGCAAAATCACAGGTGAAAATATTGCAAACTTTGTCGAGTTTTGGGAAAAAAAAGCCAGTGAGCCCATTGGGAGCGACCGAGTCGGCTCATATTGGTGAGTCAAATGTCCTGACTCACTGAGTAGTGCAGCAATTAGTCTTAAATATTAAACTGGCTTGTCAATACAGTCCAGAATTATTGGCACCCTTCATTAAAAAAAGGAGGGGGGGGATAGGAATGCAAATGTTGAATTTTCTGTTTCTGAAATTGTCTGCACCCCCACAAATAACTGATATTGGGTACAATATCAATGTATCAATGTATCATCCGTACGCAGAAGACTGCGGTTTCCAGTTGAGTGTGCTTATAAAGATAAATTAAAGGTCCAAAATCAAAACCAGGTCATTTTAAAGGCAAACCCAAAGAGAAAGACTCCCCACACTGAGCTCCTGCTGCTGCTCAGGATTTCTCTGGTGTTGGATTCAATTTTTAATAATAGGGCTGGGCAATATGACAAAAATATCATATCGCGATTCACTGAAAGCGTTTCTGTGATACAGGATATGTATCAAGACGTATCAGTAGAGTTTATTAATATTAAAAACGTTTAGATTTTATTTACTGTACAAAAATTCATTCATAACATACATTTTTAAAAAAGGAAAAAACAACAACAACATTTTAACAGTTGCTTCCAGTTGGTTAGTTATTGAAAATATAAATTTATAATAAAAAGATTATCACACTATCCACGATATCACAGAAAAGCTTATTGTGGCATAATTTATCATGATATTAATATTATAATCATCATATCACCTAAATTCTGCCCTGAAGGGCTGCAATCGAAATGAATATTTTTTTTCCCTCCTTTCCTTCTTTGTCATATTATATCAGTTTACACTAATAACGTAGATCTACATCATAGTGATCTCAGGATTGCAGGAAGTGAGCCGCTCTCTTTACATCATAAGCAGTTTGTCCGATTTCTCAGAATTGATCAAAGCAACAGCATCAAAACCCAAACAGAGGACGAGCTCAGTGTGGATTAGAGCCTGAGTGAAGAGATTCATTTCCTTTACACTGAGAAACAAGCGGCGCAGTGTAGAGACAAAACCGGACTTCTGTGCTTTTGCTCTGATGTTTAATCTGTTTTCCTGTTTGCTTTGGTTGTCTAAAGATGTAAAGCGAGCTGTAACATCGCGTTAAGACGAAATGTGTTTAAGATGGAAACAAAGCACAATGGAAAATTTATTAGAACAACTTTGTAAACTCAGTCTTTTAACATTATAGTGAAAACATTTAATGTAAATCCTCTTTAATGGTCATCAACAGATGTTTACCAGAGAACTATAATTTCGGCTCAAAACATTAACGTAGAAATGACAAAAACGAGGAACAACGAACAGAACGTTTTAACGTTTAACGGTTTACCAATCCTCGCTAGATTGTTTATTATAGATTATATTTCAAACCAGTTATAGAGGTATGAATGATATAAAACTTTACACGGGTGTTCTCCGACCCTGTGACCTCACTAACACGTCACACGTCGCTCTGATGTTATTTCTTGGGGGCGTGGCCTGTGTTTTATAAGCAGCAGGACATCATTTGTTTTTCTCCATTTCTGAGCAACAAACACAGTTAAATGCGAACTGAATGAAGAGAGAATTCAGGCGACGTGATTGGTTTGAGAAATTTACCCAAGCCAATCGTTTGGATTCCCATCATAACTCATTTGCATAAAACAAAGAAAGTCAGCTTTCCAGAGTGAAAGCAGGGTTAAGAGAGTCCTCTAATTTATTTTTTTTTTTTTCTTCATTCATGGAAAAGCAGCCTCTGCAGGTCTGGATGCTTGTCGCTGGCTGCCTTCAATTACTCCTGAGTTGGAAAAAAAGAAATTTAGTGCATTTAATATTTAAAATAAAATTACATTTTAAAATCTTCACATTGCAAAAGCAACTTGTGTGTATTCATTAATTTATTTTTTCATTTATTTATTGTTAAAACACTCAGTTTGACTGGAAATATCCCCAACACACTTATTCATCGAGATGCTTTTACCCAAGTGACTCTCTGACAGCGCTGGGGTTCGAACCCACAGCCTTCTGGTTAGTAACTAACTGCCCCAAAACAAGCTGAAATTAGATGTTGTTCTCCACATAAAATTATGTTTGCTTCTGTCCCATATGTAAAAGAAAAAATCTTTAAATGTTTAAATGAGGAAATGAAAGCGCTGGATGGCTAGCTTCAGGGGTGTGCCCTCTGCTGGCTGTCCATGGTCACAACAGAAAGAAACGGAAATGTTACAGGAACCAGGAACCAGGAAATAGGACCGGAATTGTAAACTAAATAACTGATGAACTCATACAGGCCTCTAAATTAAAAGATCCACATGAATCAGAAAGATTTAAGGTTACACTTTTGTGCCGATTGGGCATCTTCTTCTCTACTCACTGTGAGCTTTGATTAATCACTATCGATCATCGTTCTATAACAAGGGTCCCTGGTGGACTAGTGGGTAGGCCACAGCGCTCTCACTGCTGCAGCCCGGGTTTGGTTCCCGGACAGGGATCCAACCCCAGCCAACCGTGTGCTCTCAGTGCTGGTCCCAAGCCAAGAAAAAAATTGGGGAGGGTTGCATCAGGAAGGGCATCTGGCATAAAAACTGTGCCAAATCAAATATGTGGGCCAATGATCTGCTGTGGTGACCCCTAACGGCCGAAAAGAGATTTGATCATCATTCTATAACAGCATATTTATGAAGGTTAATAGTCTCAGATGGTGTTCTCCGCCTCACTAATCACTCGTACCTGACTCGTGCCCGTGTTGCAGAGGAGACATGTCGGCTCGCTCCCTGACATATTGTTGGTAGTGTTCAGGTTTCGGATGAAGGAGATACGGCGTGTAGAAGTAACCAGGACCTTCCTACAAAAAAAAAAATAATAATTGAGTAATGGCACTGAGTGGATCACTTTACATTTCTGAAAACGTCTGTATTCGAATTCTTCTGTTTGCACTATTTATTTTTATCCCACAATGCTGCTGAATTCTGGATTGCGATTGGTCAGAAGGTGTTGATTCGTTTTTCTATAACAGCAGCTCTGACAGTAGTGCAGCTGCACATCACAGATTTATATTAACGCACTCGTTCTGATATGGTTTCCCGGTAACGTGACGAGCGTTTGTCTCATTAACTTCAAGAGCGAGAGAAGAAATAGAGGCTGGTGAGGGAACGACTGTTTATAGCTGCTAAAATGTAAGTGACAGCAGGAACTAACTTGTTTCTCAAACGTTTCATAACATTCAATGTAACTATAAGCTGATAAAAAGTATGATATGCTGATCCTTTAATACATAAAAAAAAAAAAAAGTGTCTTTTCAACAAACTACACACTCTGAAATTATTTAAGTTGATCTGGGAAATAACGTTTTGTAGATTTCACCCTCACCTGCCTGGACTCCATCAGTGCAGCCTGGGGAATGTGAGGAAATCCGACAGCTCCGAGTGGAGGCGCTCCGAAGCTGACCAGGAAGGCCGGACGTGCGTAGGCATTGGCGTAGTGGGTGTGCAAGTGGAAGGGCATCGCCATGGCCAGATCACCCGAGTAAACAGTGTTCTGGGGTATTTCTGTTACGAAGTACTCCCACGGCAAATGGGGCTGCTCTGGAAAATAGTACAGAGATTCTCGTGCTATTACGTATATCAAAACCTACAGCTAGCAAATACATCTGAATTGTAAATTATATTCAAGTTAGCATCCAGTTTAGATGTTTAATGCTAACATATTTAGCACCAGTGAACCTACGGTGCCTTACAGAATTACTGGCACCCATCATAAACATGAACAAAAAATTTCAAAACATTCCACTCAAACAACAACAGGAAAAAAAAAAAAATTATATTAAATTATTCTCATGTATGTTTTGAAAGGGCGCCAATAATTTTAAACTAGTGAAATGTTTTACAGCATATATCTATATCTTTAAGCTCGTATCACTATATACATCACTTTATATAAAATCCATATTACATATACAATTGTTCACAAAGAGTACACAAAGTTTCAAAAGTATTCAGTGTTTTATATATTTATATTATTACGTAATACTATAAATATTATAAACTATGTAAATTGTTTATAAAAATAATTATCAAATCATCCTTTCAAGGACCGAATGAGTTTTTTATTCGTGGTTTTTCATCACTTTTCTTTTTAACTAATAATATGATGTCTTAGTTACACCCTCAGGCTCGACCCTATATGTTCATCACAGGTTTATAGTTTTAATGATAAATTTGGATTTTTATCCAGTCAAACAACATTGTCACTCATTTTAATAAATAAATATTAATTAGCAAATTCTTTCATCCCTGATGCTGCTCTGTAAAAAAAAAAAAAATGATTTCATGGATCTGCTCAAAGAATGAGTGACATTATTTCAAGAAATATTACTGATTAAATATTGTTTATTTAACTTATGTGACATCTAATGATTTAAAAATTAAATTAATGCAAACAAAACATGTAACATTTAACTAAATTTGTTTAAATTTGTTGAAATAACTGCCTAAAAAAGTTTTGAAATATATTCACTAAAAGAATTACATTTCTTAGGCTTCGATAAAGTTCATTTAAAATTATTTTTTATTAAGTCAGGAAATTCTTTAATGAAAATTTGGGAACATGCAGTTATTCCATTCCACGGCTACAAGCTGCTTCAAAACCAACAAAACTCGGAAGTCTGAAAATCATTACGATTTTAAATTCACAATCACACTTTTCATCTTTTTATTTTATTTATTTTTTATTTTTTTTATTTTAGCATTTTAGTGTAAATATTTGTTAATAGTCACTTTTACAGACAAATGTTTTTACAATACTTAAAATACCCCTGATTTAATAAAAGAAAAGTAATAATAATATATATATATATTATTTTTATTTTAAACAAATATAACAATTTGTATTTACTCAGTCTCCTGCTTTAAAGGTTAAATAAAAAAATTCAGTATTTTTTTAAGAAATCGTTTTTAGCCAGGATTGCAATTATTATTATTATTGTTATTATTATTATTAAAATAAGATTAATAATACATTAAGAATAATACATTTTCTATAAAATATAAGTATTCATAAATAAATGCACTTTTAGTTATTTATTAATCCAAATAAACATTTTTGAGATTGTGTGTGTGTGTGTGTGTGTTTGACGGGGCTGACTAAAACCTAAGCAGCTAATTTATTTCTTTTATAAAAAACGTTTTTTAATCAGTATTTTATCACACAGAAAGAAGAGACTATTGATGGAGGCGATGTAAATAGTACTGCTATTGAAATGATTTTAAATTATTTCATAAAACCTGTCAGAAAATGAATGAAAATGAAAAAGAAAGCGAACAAGACGCAGTCAGTCAGAAGGCGTTGCTAGCTGCTGACTGACTGATTAGCCTGTATGCTAGCTGCGTTTATAACGGGCGCGCGCCTCCCGTTCGGTCGTTTTTTTTTTTTCGACAAGATCGACGGTTATATTTGACTTTATCACACACACACACACACACATATATATATATATATATATAAATATATATATATATATATATATATA
>CM074977.1:22697839-22714755 GCA_037576825.1 Pangasius krempfi
AGGACAGAGGAGAGGATAGGACAGAACAGAAAGGATAGAAAGGACAGAGAGGTGAGGAGAGGAGAGGATAGGACAGAGGAGAGGATAGGACAGAACAGAAAGGATAGAAAGGACAGAGAGGTGAGGAGAGGAGAGGATAGGACAGAGGAGAGGATAGGACAGAACAGAAAGGATAGAAAGGACAGAGAGGTGAGGAGAGGAGAGGATAGGACAGAGGAGAGGATAGGACAGAACAGAAAGGATAGAAAGGACAGAGAGGTGAGGAGAGGAGAGGATAGGACAGAACAGACAGGACAGAGAGGAGAGGATAGGACAGAGGGGACAGGATAGGACAGAACATACAGGTAAAAATATAGTACATCAGTTTTTATTGTTATCCTTTCATCATAAAAGCTACACAGACTGTTATTGGTGATGAGAAATAAATCAAAGCATAAGAAAAAAAAGGTTCTGTTCAAATTAGCAATTAACATTAAGCCTCAACTTTATAATGTGTGTCTGTACCATTCATTTATATATTCACAGCTTGGTATCCATGGATAAAGTGCGTTGAGTTTGTTATATGCATGTTATATGGGTTGTGTGTGTATCTTGGTATGGCTTTGTATGTTGGAACATGTGTGTTTGTGTGCATGTTGTCTTTATGTGTGTCAGGTGTTTGTGGACTGTGCAGCGTTGTGTGCTATATTCTAGTGTTAAACAGGCATTGGACAAAAACTGCGGCTGGAAATAAACATCGCAGCAGCCCAGCCATCTTCTGAACAGGCAAATGTGTGAGAGAGAGATATTCAATTAACTGTGGAACAATTACCAACAATAAGCATCATCTTGGCTGAAATGTGTGTGTGTGTGTGTGTGTGTGTGTGTGTGTGTGTGTGTGTGTGTGTGTGTGTGTGTGTGTGTGAGATTGGGGCTAGTACGTTTGTATGTGTGTGTGCATCACTATGTTTGGTGCCTGTGGGTAGAGTGTTGAGTATGTTTTTTATCTGTGTGGTGCTGTATGCGTGTATGCTAGCACGTGTGTGTGTTTGTGGGCTCGGGAATGGTCTGTGCTATGGCATTTAGTATGCTTTTGCAATATCAATGTCAGGAAATATGCATCAAAGCAATTAACAACAAATAACAACAATAACCGGCTACCACAAGCTTCTGCTGGCATCCTCAGAGCCCCCTTCAGTGATCTCCAGTGTGTGCTGTGCGAGGTCATCTTGGCTCCACCATGGGTGTCCTGAAACAAAACAATGGAGTAACTTTGCTGGTCCAGACATTTTCAGAGTCTGTGAAAAAAAAAAAAAAGGGAACAAAACGAGCCAAACATGGTTTAGCATACATAAACATGTTCTTACAAAAGCGTTAAGAAATGTCAGATGTGCCGCTAAATTTTTTGTAAGGTTACTCAATTCATAAAAATGAACCCAGCCTAGAAGAAAATGTTTAGGTGAACTATAGATAGAGCAATTACTTAATGTTATCCAATTAAACAATAAAGCATAAGCGTGGCTAAGTATTAGACTAACCCACAAATGAGCATTGCTTACCTAAACTACAGCATTGATGTGGTGCTTCAGCGTAACCATACACTCCCCCGACCACAGTGTATGCAGCTAATGGCACAACATCATTTACGTCATTCTGAACAAGGAATTCAGGAAGTCCCAGTGCTTCCAGCTGAAATAATCTCATCATGAGCTCATCATACCAAGCCCTATGGGTCTTCACTACGAAACCAACAGTGTTCTCAACAATAACAATTTGGTGTATTTGCACAAAATCAGTGAGCCCTTGCAGTAGAGCCATGGGCCAGAATCATACCGGTGCAATATTTTGTTTTATGACAGAATACTGTTTTAGCCAAGTGCACTGATGTCTGGTTGGGGAATCTGCTGTGTATTGCTTCCTGTACAGTACTGTGTTAAGTCTTAGGCACATGTAAAAAAAAAAATGCTGTAGAGCAAAGATGCCTTCAAAAATAATTAAATTAAATGTTTCTACATTAAAAAATACTATAAAGAGCAGTAAACAGGAATAAATGAAACAAAGTCAATATTTGGTGTGACGATCTTTTGCTTTAAAAAAAAAAAAAAAGAAGTCTCAGGTGCAGTGTGTGCAGTTTTATAAGGAAATGAGCTGTAAGTGTTACTGAGCATCTTACAGAAGCAGCCACGGTTCTTCTGGAGACTTTGACTGTCGACTCGCTTCTTATTTCTGCAGCGAAACCCAGCAGCCTTCGTTCTGTTTTTTTGTCTGAAAAGTGTCTCTTATGTGATCTGCTGCTTTCTTTACTGACATACAGACATCTTTCTGTAACATTTAATTTTGTGCTGGAAAACTAATGTTTGGAATCTAAAATGTTTTTTGTACGGAATCAATAATACAGAAGTCATAAAATAAAACTCTATAACAAAGTTTGTACTAAAAACAAATAGGTTGCCTAAGACTTTTGAACAGTACTGTATATCGACTTTTAACAAATCCAACAGCACAATAGAAACGTGACACAGAGAGGGCTGGTTTCATAAAGCTACAAGTCTTACTGATAAGCTATTAACAGCTGATGTTCCACTGCAAGAGACAGCAAAATGTTCCTGAATGCCGTACCACATGTTTAAAAAACTGTGTTTTCCCTCAAAATGCATCGTCCACATACCTACAAGGAGACCAAAGGTTTTTATCAAATCTGGATAATGCTCAATAAAATGATGCTTTGGTATCAAATTCTCCATTGGAAAAACATCCAAAATCTGTCTGTGCTCAGAAATTTACATAATAATAATTTAAAATAAAATAAGAAGGATTATAAAAATTGCATTTTGCTTTTTATTAAGTACTGCCCTGAATAAGCTATTTCACATAATGCATGTTTACGTATAGTCCACAAGACAAAATAATAACTGAATTTACACAAATGAACCAGTTCAGAAGTTAACATTCGCTTGATTCTTAATACTGTGTTGTTACCTGGATGATCAACGACTGTTTTTATGTTTTGTGATAGTTGTTCATGAGGACCTTGTTTGTCCTGAGCAGTTAAACTGCCCACTGTTCTTCCGAAAAATCCTCCAGGTCCTGCACATTCTTTGCATCTTTTGCATATTTGATCCCTTTCCAACAGTGGCTATATGATATATATATATATATATATATATATGTATATATATATATATATATGGCTACTGAGATCCATCTTTTCACACTGAGGACAACTGATGGACTCATAAACAACTCTTACAAAAGGTGCAAACATTCACCTTCAAGAAGGCAACACGATACATTAAGAGCCGGGGGGGTGTAAACTTTTGAACAGGATGATCACTGGATTTTTTTTTCATTTAGTACTGCAGTTCCGAAGCTACATAAGCTATGTTTCCCAGAAGATATATTTACAAACCAATTAATGACTTTTGGCAAAGTTATATCACATTTTCCTGCAAAGACCTGATGAATTTAAAGGTGTTATCGAAATGGCTGTAAGACATGGAGAGTCATCTGATAATGTTTAACTAGTTTTATAGAAAAGTGCTGAAACATTGACGCTCTCACAGGTCAGTTTCTTTTACATGTCTTTTGTTGGCAGGGACGTAAAACCCTTTTTCTTCAGTTAACATTGTTAACATTGCTAACATTCTCTGCTACACACAACACGAGAACTAGTTGTTCTCACTTCTACAATTGCTTGTTTACATTTCTTCATTAGATTCGCATTAATTGTAATTCACATACTCATTGTATGTGTAATTTTCATTCACATTGTCATTCACATACAAAAGTATGTTGTTCTGAGTTAGTATTCTTTAATGTACCTTTTGCTGGTAGGCAAGTAAAACGTTTCATTTTGACAAAGCTTTACAAATGTAACATTCTCTGCTATACGCAATAGTTATCAGGTTTACAATTGTTTACTTATTCTATATGACTGAATACGTATGACGCCATTCTGTACATGTACAGGTGTCATGTGAAATTCTGTACAACTCATGTTTAAATGTTTTTTAATGGCCTCTGCAGATTAAATTTCAGACAGTCAACATACTGAACCACACATGTAGAAATATCTCTTCTATAAGAGTCAGATGATCAGCAAGAGGATAAATTGTTGATTTTTTCTGTTTTCACCATCGCAGGAGGCACTGGGACTTGAGCTCCTCTTGTGTTACGCTTTCAAACATTTCTCAGTCCATTCCAAACAGTTCCAGATTCTTGAATGTATTACAGGAAGCAATTATTTTCTACCTTATGCAATCAACAACAAAAAATTGAAAACACAGCAAAAAGTATATAGAGATTAAAAATTAATCCTGCAAGTCCTCCTCATCCTGGATTTCACCAGAGTTCTGCATTGGTCCTAAAACCCACAGCTGGTTAGGGGTGAGTCCATCTTCAGATCGTAATGGGTGATTGTCCAAGCCTTCAAAAAAAAAAAAAAAAGGGTGGACATCACACTATAGGCATGGGAGGAATACATAATGTGTACAAAACATATGAAGAGAAGTTCAACAAGCCATCTTCCTCAAGCCTGTGAAGAATTTCATAATACAGCTGTGTTACACTGAGCCAGACTTCTTACCACAGATGTTCAATTCTAAAGGAAAAGAAAATCAACAAACAAAACGGTTAGGTTAGCCCAAAATGAAGATTTGGGCATCATGTATTCACACTTATGTTGTTCCTACTTCAGTGGAACACAAAAGGCGATATCAGGCAGAATGTTAATCAGTCACAATTTACTTTCACTGCATCTTTTTTTTTTCTATACAATGAAAGTGAATGGTGATTGAGGCTAATATTTTGCTTAATATATTCTTTGGTGTTACACGGAATAAAGGAATTCCATACAGGTCTGAAACAATGTGAGGGTGACAAACTAAATGTTTTGGCTGAACTATTCCTAACTTGCTTTTTAATCATTTGAATCATTATAACAGAATCTTTATAAATCTTCTCATCCAAATATATGACAATAAGATGCTTCATTTAAAATGACCTTTGCAATGAAGCTCCCTCTTCCAGTGCCTTTTACGCTGAATATGATTTTTGCAGTTCCCACATTTTCCACACCTTCATCACCCCTGACCCTAAATCAAGAAAAAAAAAACTTCATGGCAGCCATCATGAGAACCAAATACATGAACAGGTGTCACTGAACATTAACAGACTCTCCACATACTGAGATGGGTCACTGTTAGGAGAATAAATGGGTCAAATTGTAATTTATAAACTGTAGAAAAGGAAGTCCCACCTTCTAAATTAAAGAGTTATATAAATAGTATTCTACCGTGTCATTAAACATCCAACTTATTTGTTGAATCACCTGGTCCTTTTTTCTAGAGCGTGCATTAGCTTGTCCAATCTGAAAAACACTGTTTTACTATAATCTGCACTACAGAAGTCAAATTGATGATACCATTGTTGTCAGATTTTATTGCCGATTTGAAATATGTTATTTGAAATAGGTCTTTCTCCCATTCCATTAGATAAGAATGAGCTTGTAATACTAAATATAGCTGCCCAGTATGTGTCATGAATATGGCCTGGGTGACCTGAGCTGCCTTAAAGGGACTTTAACGTTATTAAAATGAAAACAAGGGATTGGGGAGCAGCAAAACTAGTTTATACCACTTACCTTACCATAGTTTTGCACAGACTTGATAGAGAAAGGCTTGAAAGATTGTTAGATGCTGGTTCCAGGTACATTATCTATCTATAAAGACAAAGATAATGCATATACATTAATAATATGCAATTGTATATTACAAAAAATAAAAGGGATAGCTCGCCCAAAGATGAAAATTCTGTCATCATTTATTCACCCTCATGTTGTTCCAAACCTGTACGCATTTCTTTTTCTGCGGAACACAAAAGAAGATATTTTGAAGAATGTTAGTAACCAAACCGTTTTGGTGCCCATTGACTTTCATTGTATGGACCAAAAAAAAAAAAAAACAACCACTGACACATTTCTCAAAATATCTTCTTTTATGTTCTACAGAAGAAAGAAAGTCATAGAGTTTTGGAAGGACATGTGAGACAGGTGAGTGAATGATGACAGTATTTTCATTTTTGGGTGAACTATCCCTTTAATGTCTAACTAAGAGACTATACAATATTGTAATTGTCTAGTATTTATCATACCTTTCGCTAGTGTCCGTCTATCCCGCCAAATATGATGACGTTGTACCTTAAAAGAAAAACAAGTCAAACAATATGTACTGTATAGGATTACACTTATTATACCTCTAAACATACAAGAAATGCACAATCACCTTATGAGTTTGTGGTTTGTCTGAGAATGCACCCCAGCTGTGTCATCCTTTCTAAAATGCCGTTAGAGCGTTAACTCTATGCATGGACTCTTTCATGCAGCTCCACTGAACTGTGTGTCCGTCTGCTTGCAGGCAACCTTTTACCACCCTAAATCCTGCATTTGGTACTCTTCTTCTCATGGCCAAAATGGCATTATCCAATTCCTGGTCAGTAAGGGTGCTATATGTACCTTTTTTTTTTAGATAAATCTAGTTCATGCATTTGGCAGAAGATGGTTGATTCCTAAAATGTTCGCAATACAAGAGATTGGTACAGACATTTCAGTGAGTCGGGACAGCAGTTTCTCAGAAACGTGTATCTGGGCCAGACTCGTCCACCAACAAATTCTCTAATTAGAATTGGGGGCATCTCTTGGGCAAGAGCTGAGTGGATTTTCCTTTCTAGAATCAGAAGGGTCTCCAAAATGTCATTGGGCACCTCAAAAATAGTAAAAAGGAAGTAGAAAGTAAAAACTTCCTGGTTTATGATGTACTGGAAATAGGCCAGGTCCAGCTGATGCCCATCTAAAACTCCACTTATTGTTGACCTGAGGCATTCTAGTAAGTGTGTCATCAGTGGTCCCTGTGAAAGACAGATAAGAATTCGATATGCTAAATTCAGACTGTTTAAATCAGCATGATAAACAATATACAGTTAAGCAATAAACTACAAGTCCTGGTTAAAGTTGTTATGGCGTTTTTAGACATGACACGCAGTGACACGTGAAAAGCCTGCTCACATCTCACTAGGTGAGCTTCAGGACCATGCATGCGCACCGTGTGTGATTGATTTCTTCTTCTTCTTCTTCTTCTGTTTCAGTTTATTGGCAGTTGGCAGACCAGCTTTTGGTGCATTACTGCTACCAACCAACAACTGGAGTGTGGAGCGTTGATGGGAAATGAGAATTATTACTCTAATAAAAAAATAATAAATAAAAGGAATAACTGTATTCTTGAATCAACTCCTGTTGCTTTTAAAAAACCCACAACTGCACCTTTCTCCCATGTTTTTTAGCCAGAAGAGTTTTGAATGACATTATATTAATTTCCATTTCCTGCAACTTTGTCTGTAATACTTGCCTTTCATTATTAAATGCTGTACAGTGTAGAAGGATGTGTTCAAGAGTTCCTAGTTCATTGAACTTACTGCATATCCCAGTAGGATGCTTATTGATTATATGTAAATTGGCATTTAACCCTGTTAGTCCTGTACTGGTAATTATTGCTTCTTCCTTTCTTCTTGATACTGAAGTCAAATCTCCTGCCAAATGTTATTTACCGCTTTACTAATACAAGTTTTGGCTTCTGATTTACTCATATTGATGGTGATCTCTACATTATTGCCTTTAAATGAGTTCTTTGCCAGTTTATCTACCACATCATTGTGCAGAAACCCAAAGAAATCTGATGAAAATTCCTCCATTATGTATCCTATACAAAAATGACAAGATTTCAAATATAATATCTTGTCTTCTATCAGAATGGCCAGATTGCAAGCTTTTGCAGGTTGCCAGAGAATCTGTACATTTAGCTGCTCTCTCAACATTCATTTCCTCCACCCACTGAAGAGCGAGGAGATATGCAACTAATTCAGCAGTAGATACTGATAAGTTGTCTGATGTTCTCTTTCTGATGGATACCTGATATTTGCGAACAAAAACGGCTGCTCCAGTTTTCCCTGAGACTGGATCTCTTGATCCATCTGTAAAGATATGTATCATGTGGCTATACTTTTTTTCAATGTACTGCTCAACAACGTATTCTTCTGATACTAGCTCATTTTCCTTAGTTTCTTGGAGTAAATGAATGTCAATGCAAGGCCTTGGAAACATCCACAGTGGAATTGTGGGTAATAGCACAGTTTGACTATAGCTCTTATGGTCCAGTCCCTTTGACTGGGCTACTCTAGTCCCGATCCATCCCAGACTCTGGCTGTTGCCTTGAGTATGCTCCCAGCACTCATCAAACACAGACTTGGTAGGGTGTAAATCCTTGTGCCGTTTTAATAATACCCAATAAACCATAGACAGTTGTTGGCGTCTCTGTTAGCATCATTCCATTCCAGTATTGCAGAATTCTCTCCAGTAACTTCGCTTTGCAATTCCTATAGTTTTTCTGACTATCGCTTGTGCCCGCCTATAATTAATTAGATCTGGAAATGAGTGAGATGCTTTTACCTTCCTAAATGCGCTGTTCCTGTTTCTCACAGCTATTCTACATTCATTATTCTACACTCACTACCTAATGTGGAGTGATTCCTGATTCTCTAGGTACTCTTTCTTGCCATATCCCCAGAAACTACAGTAAGGTCAAGCACAGATTTTCTTCCTTGTACTACATCCAGTCTAGTACCACTGTCATCATTAAAACATACTAATCTAAGTTTGTCCATCCCTTCGCCAATTATATTACCATTAAAATCAGTGAAAGCACTCTCCCATAGGGTATTATGGCATTAATATCACCACACCAAAGTATCTCATTATCATTAGAACTCCCAATATTATCAAGTGTCTCTTTACCGAGTTTGTTATTTTGTATATGTTTATAGAAATTGATAACAGTAATACTCCTGTTACCATACCATACCTCCACAGATTACACCTCTAGCTCATTATTAATTTAATTCCCTGAAGTTCATGTCTTGTTGCCTACTCCTTCCCCATTTCCTGACTTCCTATCCTTACGTATAACCTCATATCCTTGCAAAACAATAACATGATGTGGTTTGAGCCATGTCTCCTGTAAACATATAATATCTGGTTTCTGCTGTCAATCCTGAATAACACTTTTAAACGCTTATCCATTTGCAGTAAGACTTTGTGCATTCCACTGAAGTATATCCAGTCCTTTCTTATTCCTTCCCCATACATTCCTTTTGTGCTAGTCCACCTTTGAGTGCTTCATTAATTGATTCTACTGTCTACTTTTAAGTATTTTTCTGCTGCTCTGTTAATAATCTTAATCCTTTCTGTCCTGCTATTGTTTTGGGTTGAACAGTTAACCACTTTGGCTATAAAGGTCAGAAACTCTGTTCTATTCATCACTAAGGAATTTTTGGTAAGTCTGCATTGGTGCACTTCTTTCTCTAGATGTTTAACTGGTGTTATGCTGTCAGAGCCTGATACTGGTGTGTTCTTAACTCTTTTGAGGGCCTCCTCATATGATATTTCCTCTGCCATTTTAATTTTCTGCTCTCCCACTGCTCTTTTTCTAGCTTCACATCCTCCGTAAGCAGCACTACGGTCACCCCCACAGTTGCAATATTATTGTTTATACCCCTGACCAAATGCTCCATACTGATGTTTCCCTCCACATTTCCCCTGCTACATGCCCATACCTTTGACATTTATAACAAGAGGTGGTGGTACATATTCTCTTATCATGCAACTCATGTAACCAGCCATCACTCCAGACGGAGGATTTCTTCTCGGAAATCTTCTTTTTCACTCTGTTTCTAACATATGGTAATCACTTAGCTTGAATCACTCTTGTCCCCGAAATGTTATTCTTCATCTCTTCTTCAGACGTTTCTGCTGATACTCCATAAATCACACCTTTCACCCATTTCCTCTCCTCCTGTCTGACACATTTGACTGTTTTCCCCGTCAGCGATTTTAATTGTAAAGCCATGTCACATTGTTTGCTATCTCTGCAAAACACTAACAGACTTCCATCATGTAACAATTTTGATGTTCAATAGTGCCCAACTTGGTCTTCAATGCATCAGTGAGTTTTAAAGGATTTCGGGAGCCTGGTGATTCAAAAAATTTTTTTTACCCTATATTCCTCCCTCCTTTTTTTGCGCTTGCCTATTTGCTCTTTCCCCATCACTATCCTTGCTGCAACTATGTCCACAAGATTTCTTCCTTTTTCCTTTCCTAGTAACTAAATTCCAGCCTACATCTTTCAAAGTTCCCTCTCCACCATCTTCCATCTCGCTTCCCTATACATCATCACTTCCTGTCACCTCCGCTCCAGTCACAGCTCAGTGCCGCCAACCAACCTCTCGTGTGATCAAGTTATCTTCCGCTCGTCTATTAATGCCTGTGACTGTGGTGCCATAATTTTGACACTCGATTATCACGTCTTGATTTGTACTCATAGGCGAGACTTCGTGCTCATAACTCAGTGGTAAAACCACATTTCATGTGTTTAAACTGAACCCAGTTTTTGGTTCCCAGAATGTTCCCTGCACATACATTTTTCAGGTTTAGTTTTGGTTAGCCAGGAGTTTTCTTTACGGAAATAGAACATTGTTCTTAGGTTTGCAGAACGTTCCCCTAACGTTCTCCTAACCTCAGTTTTCATCATTTTATATATTCATACATTCCTGCATCATTAATGAACAATCCATGTTTTTGTTGATCCACTGTATAATTTTTACATAAAATAATATAAGTCATGAACCTTGGGACATTTAAAACAGTAATTATCATTTAATACAAAAAAAAGGAAAACATTTTCATTCTTTTTTTTTTTTCAGATTAAAATTTCCAAGAATATTGTATCATTAAACAATAAATTGTAACTGTCAAAACTGAACAATTTTCAACTTCTGATCAACTTCTCCACTTGAGAAAAAAACAGGTTAACTTCTTTCACCACTGTCACCTGCAAAAGTAACAAAGGAATGAAAAAGGCAAAAAAAGTTACATGGACATTAGATTAAACAATTAGATGAACAATTAAATAAATAAACTTCTACTATATAGGCCTTTAATATCATGAAGTTTGCACATGTCTAGTGGTCTGATGTTACACGCAACAGCAAAAAGAAATCTAAATCTTCTTAAAAATTAACACGAAAAGCAAATATGCATTGGATGTTAAGACTTGTTTTGTATATTTTGTCATAAATCTTTTCAGTGAAGGATAAAATACACTTAATCACTTAATCTGCAGTTTGGTTCTCCGATTAATTTATTCATTTTTAAAGAGGTTTATATATTTATACTGAAAACCAAGCCAAATACACTGATTATAGCTCAAGTGATTATAGCTTAAGTGAATTTTGATATTGACTTGAGCTGATATTTTAGTTTAAAAATATATACAAAACAGGCTGATATTATTTAATCAAAGTAGACTACTGGAATTAAGTATGCTGAAGTGCAATTATACCACCTAAATCTTACATTTTTTACATAGCTTTTGCAGAAGCAAGTGATAAATACTCAACTCCTGTTGTTCTTCAAAACCTGTGCAGGGTTGTGCGCTGTTTCCTTTTACACAATAATTATTTCTTAACATAAGATCGTTGTGGCATGTAATGAGATAATTTGGTTTAATCACCAAAACAGCGATCTTCCTTCAATTCAGTAGTTTAACAATCAATTAATTCAAAAGCAATGTTTTTATTTATTTTAATCATTTAGCTCTTATTTCATTTTATTATTTAAACTGCTCTTAGGTGTAAATCAACAAATCATTTAGTTGACCTATTCAACTGGTTTGGGAATTATGTGTGGTTGTAAAGTATCGACATCAAAATTACATGCGATTACAAAAGCTGTAAATGAAATGTAGGCCTATAGGTGACACACTGATTAGGTGTATGTATGATTCAGACATGAAGGAGTGAAGTTTGTTGTAGGAGAGAAAAAAAAAAGCAATCTGCCACAATGACAAGGTTTAGATAATGAGCATTACAATGCATATAAAATGCATACCTGGCTACATCTTGGATACTTGTACACTTGAATCTATCCTGCATGTATTTGTTTGCATAACCATTTAGTGCTGCTTCCATGCAAACACTGCACTTCTGTGATGCTCGGAAGACAAGACACAGCATCATTACAGCATCATACAAAATCATTTTCTCACACATGCGTATGCACATAACTAACCGTGCAGTAGGGATTACTCATAATATTTTAGTTGCTTGACATGAAAATATTCTCAAGTAAAATGGCAGAAATATTTGGTTGATATGCATGACCTCTGTTGTGACATATTGCTGGTTGAGCCGAGGAACACACAAAACAAATAAAATAGACATACAAGCTTTTTTTTCCTGTAATATTACAGCTCGACTTTTGCTTCAATATTTTATTTAAGTTATATTCATTCGGAAATGCTTATAACACTAACAAACACCTTTAGAACGTTATGTCTAGTCTAGGAACTCTTTTGGAAACTGCAAGTTTGTTTCTATAAAATTTTTACAAGCAGTCAAATTCCAGTTGATGGAATATTTTTTTTCCCGCATTACACATTTGTATTTACACCAAAGCCTTGTAAAAACGAGAACGACTCCCAAGGGTTTTTGGACCAACAGTCTGTGCAGTATGGGTCAGAATTTGAACAACAGCATGACCAACATGGCAATGAGGAAAGGAGAGTGTTTAAATAAGTGTTCGA
The DNA here is from genome assembly GCA_037576825.1 of Pangasius krempfi. Classification (NCBI taxonomy): domain Eukaryota; kingdom Metazoa; phylum Chordata; class Actinopteri; order Siluriformes; family Pangasiidae; genus Pangasius; species Pangasius krempfi. The sequence goes on from CM074977.1 coordinate 22,710,505, forward strand.
ATTTCTTTGGAAAAGTGTGTGCACAGCTAAAGCATATAGTTGGGAATGGTTGGATTTTAATGTTCTTCTCATCATTAATGCATTTTGACTGCAAATCGTTTACATTATAATGTGTTCCTTTAAAATGCTGCAATATCTAGCTCTTCCTGTCTATCAAAAATCCCTATGGTCTATGGTTAGAGCAATAAAACCTAAAAATAACCCCAAAACAATAAATAAATTAATTAAATTAATAAATTAAACAATGACAACAACAACAACCTGCAACGTTCTGGGAAGGTTAGTTTATGGGTAAAATAAAACCTAAAAATAACCAATAAATAAATAAATAAAGTATAAAAAAAACTTGCAACGCTCTGGGAAGCTTAGTTAATGGGTAAAATAAAACCTAATAAAACCTAACAATAACCAAAAACAAACAAACAAACAAACAAACAAATAAATATTTGAAACTTGCAATGCTCTGGGAAGTTTAGTTTATGGGTAAAATAAAACCTAATAAAACCTAACAATAACCAAAAACAAACAAACAAACAAACAAACAAACAAATAAATAAATATTTAAAACTTGCAATGCTCTGGGAAGGTTAGTTTATGGGTAAAATAAAACCTAAAAATAACCCCCCAAATAAATAAATAAATAAAGTATAAAAAAAACTTGCAACGCTCTGGGAAGGTTAGTTAATGGGTAAAATAAAACCTAACAATAACCAAAAACAAACAAACAAGCAAACAAACAAACAAACAAATAAATAAATTTTAAAAACTTGCAATGCTCTGGGAAGGTTAGTTTATGGGTAAAATAAAACCTAAATATAACCCCCCAAAAAAATTAATAAATAAAAACAAATAAAGTAAAAAAAACTGCAGCTTTCTGGGAAGGTTAGTTTCTGGTAAAAATAAACCCTAAAAATAACCACTAGAGAACGTTCTGTATAAATTCTCATTAGTTTATTACACAGAAACCTCCCTGCAACGCTCTGGGAAGGTTAGTTTATGGTTACTAAAGAAAACCTAAAGAGAACGTTCCTACAACGTTATTATTTGGTTCCAAAAAAAAAAAAACGGGAACCGCGTGCTAACGTTAAGGGAAAGTTCTGTGTTTCTGGGAAAGAAACTGTCCTCAGTGGATCTGCTGTGATCGGAGAGACTCGAACCCTCACAAAACCAGGATAACACTCAGTATTTTCAGTTGTTTTTAGAGTTAAGCTTGCTTTTGATTTATGCCCGTGTGCTTTCTGACAGTCTTAGTGAATAGAAATCTATTTAAATCTGCGTAGTGCGCTTAGTGTAGGGAGCACGGAGCGGTTTGGAATTCGACCGTTTGGCGTTAAACTGTAGAATTTGCAGAAACCACGCCCACGCGTGTAGTCGTCACACAGAGAGAGAGAGAGAGGAAAAGAGGGAGAGAGAGAGGGGAAAGGAGGGAGAGAGAGAGAGGTGGAGGAGACGGAGGTCCGCTCTAACCGGGATTTCTCCCTTTGTTTTGTGGATGAACGCCGTGATAAACGCGATGTGGACCTTTTTAGGACGAGTAATATTCTTTCACTTGCTCACTATGCAGCCTTATGTCGGAAAAGGTTCGTTTCCATGGCAGCCGAAAAAAATATATACGTACATGAGGGGAAATTGTGATTTGTAAAAAATGATGATGTTTTTTTTTTTTTTTTTTCTTTTTTTTCTGGGGCTTCTTGCAGAACACGTGATGATGAAAATAAATCTCTTTCAACCATAAAAAAAAATCTTTATAAATGTTAAAAAAAAAAAGAAAAGAAAAGAAAAAAGATGGCTAGATGCGTTAAACTGTTCAGTTTGAATCAGGGTCGGTGCACCTGACGTGATTTGACAATGAAACGTTATTGTTCTTATCATTTCAACAAAGATTTCTTCAAAACATGAACCATAATTGGTCATGTTTTTGCTCAGTTATCTGAAATCGAGCTTTGTGAGTGATTATATGGCGTGTAATGCGCGTCTCCGGGTCGCGCTGGGGCTCCTGAGGTAAATGATGACCGTTAGCCTGTTAGCTAAAGCCGTTATGTAGTGGAATGGAGAGGGCTCGCACCGTGAGTGTGCGCGCGCGCGCCTGCGCTCTGTTTGAATTTCTCAGCGATTGAAGAAAAAACAAACAAACAAACAAACAAAAACCTCGAGGCGCCTTTTCATGAACTAATGAATGAATGGATTGAATGAAATATGGCTTGTTACGGCGTTGTTTTTGAATGAGCAGGGTCCGAAACGGAGTGCGAGGACGGACAGTTTCAGTGCAAGAACAAGAGGTGCATCCTGACTATATGGAGATGCGACGACGACGACGACTGCGCCGACAACAGCGACGAGGAAGACTGTCGTAAGTAGCGGAAATCGCAAGATGAGCCACTTCACCTGCTTACACCTGCTTTACCTAGAACAACCCTGATATCCTAATATCCCTTAACCACCAGAAAGCCTTAGCTTATTGTTCAGTCACTCGTTTTAAAGCATGTTATATTGTTAATTAGGGAAATGAATCTCAGAAGGCAGGTAGGAATCAGGAAGTGACCCGGAAATGAGAAATGGTGTTTCTACTTGTCACTTAGTTTTAGGGACACCATTAATACAGAAAATAAAATACAGAAAATGTTTTCATTTCCATTTTATACTGCATTACTTCCAGGTAAAAAACATTTTTTTTGATGACTCATCCTGTACTAGTCTTGCGTTCGTCCAATTAAATGCTTTGTAGAAAGTGGACCGTATATGTATATGTATGTCCCGCCCCCAGGGGTGTGTCTCGCTCTGTGTTATCAGCTTGTTAGCAGTAAACATCGGAGTTTGATGATTATTTTTTTGAGTTTGTTTATACACTAGGGTTATACACCGTCTCTATCAGTAAGAGTCGGTAATATCATTTAAACCACCACTCTGACGACCCTCGGTCTCCGTCACCATCGGCAACGCTGACACTCGACCTCGACTCAAATGCATACGCCATAACTCCAAACACACACGGCGTCTCGGCGTCTAGGATTAAAGTCGTCCCGGTTAAAGTGGACAGGCGTGGGCGCTTAACACGCCACTTCACGCTAACACTGTTTACCGTTAACGCCATGACACGAATTGAATTTGAGGCGTCTTTAAACGTTACGTTTTCATCGTTCGCTTTTCTTGAAGAGTGAATAAAATGAAAAAAAAAAAGACTTTTAACTTTAATACGTAACGCTCGAGGAAATTCAGACATCGTTCAAGCCGCATGAACGTCGAGCAGCTAGTCACGGAGGTGTGAGGAGAAAATCCGTCACACGATATATTGTAGTATATCACACAAAAAAATACACTCACATGGATCCTTCAGACAGAGGGCATCCCATAATATTCTGTTTATTCACATGAACACGATAACGAATCCTGTATGAGATGCAAATTACGGTCACTTGATTTACAAATGGGTTTGTGAGACAAAATCCCAATGTTCACTTTTGTTTCATTTCAATTATTTTACAAATGAATACTAGAAATATCGAAGACATATTTTGTGTGCTAATATTTTGAAATGTTGCTGGGAGTCCCATTCAGGCAAACCGCATTTAAATGAATATCGTACGTGTTAATTTAGCGTTTTCCACGCTCCTGGCACTGACTTAGGTCAGCAGGAAAAAAAAAACCGACAAATTTCCCTGGACATCTGTCTCTGCTGAACACACTAGTGTTGTGTCTCAAATCGCATACTCATGCACTTTTCTAGAGCATTATTGAGCACTAACACTACGCAGGTTTCCTATTACAGTTAATGAATTTGAATTTTAAAAACCATCTCATGTCGTCTTGAATCCTACCGAAAGCTTTGGTTTGTGTACCAGCCTTCTGGATTTTCTAGGTTTTGTAAATACTTTTGAGTCTAAGGTCAGTGTTTTTGATTTGAGACGCAGCTCATGACAACGTTCATGATGGAAAGTCTCAAGAGAGACGGGGCTGCGCCATTGCGTTTAACGCCGCTGTGCCAAACATATTACAGTTTGACCTGGAAACGTGCGATTAGCCACTTACGTTACACGTACGCACAGTATGTTACTGACATCATAAAATGTTCAAATGTCACAGCAGTCCTATATTATACATCAGGGTCCGTATTCACAAAGCTTCCTAAGCCTAAACGTTGCTCCTAGTGACGAAATGCTAAGAAAATTCTTAGAATGATGACGTTTTCTTAGAATTTCCCCATAAATTTAGGACTAAATCTTAGTAAAGATAAAAATGATTCATGAAAACATC
>CM074977.1:22714855-22727663 GCA_037576825.1 Pangasius krempfi
AATGGCAGTGGCCTCTTTCAGCAGGATAATGCGCCCTGCCACACTGCAGAAATTGTTCAGGAATGGTTTGAGGAACAAGACAGTGTTCCACAAGTATTCAGTGTTTCGAATTGGCCTCCATATTCCCCAGATCTCAGTCCGCTTGAGCATCTGTGTTAAAATCGTTGCTAAAACTAATTAATCTTTAAAATTATATATAGTTAAAACTTTGTACTTAATTTTTAAAAATGTTTAAAAAATTTACAGATTCTTTTCTCTTTTTCAGTGTAAAATATTTTAAAATCATTTAAAAATAATTTATTAATATATTATGACTAAAATATGATTTTTAAAAAGCATTCATTATAGATTTATTTATTATTATTTATAAAAGCTGCAACACTGCTGTATTGCTGGCAGTTTGAGAGCAAACCTCAATGTCTTGTATCATAGAAATGCCTTTAAGAATTCATTATCTTGAATGGATGCTAGACAGTATTTCCGAAATCTGGAAATGCCAAATCCGAAAAAATGCACAGAAACACTTCTGTAAACTAATGCCGTTATTAGCATACAAAACAAAAAGATAGATGCTAGTCACGCTCATAAGAGCTTAACACCACAGCTCATCCGGAAATTTTAGCCAAACGGTTTCTGAGGGAGCAAACGCTGCACTTCATCAGCAGACATGTTCAAGTAGTGGCTTATTTTCCACAGTGCGTATTAACACACTTCATTAGCTCGTCTCTTCAGCCTGGTTAATTGGGCCTCTGGGTGAGCAGGACACGGGACGCTGGAGCCTACGCTTCCCACTTGGCCTTGCTAATGGATTTCTGCTTTGTGGTCAGTTTTTAAGCACGGATCTGTGTCCTGTAGCAGTTACACAAAAAGCTGACCTTTCCTTATGCTGTAATCCCCTGCCATCCTGGTCTCCCATCGCCCCCGTCTGCTTCTCTTCTCCTCCTGTTCATCTCTGTGATGACCCGCAAGTACAAAACACACCAACACACCAAAAACAACAAATCTGAAAACACAGCAACATGAAAGGGCAGGTCCTTATAGACCCCTTTGAAAGAGACACAAACTGGCAGCAAAAAGACCCGATTAGCTGAGCAGCCCTGGTTAGCAAGCTCGTTGGTTAGCTAGAAAATAGTAACACTATAATCTGACTGAAGAATCAGTCGGGAATTTTATTCCATAGCTAAAATGTTATCCACTGATTATAACGGATTGCACTAAAAGACAGAGTGCTGTTCGGCGAAACACTTTCAAACGGTGTAACTCGAGAAGATCCTTACGGCTTGCTGTTCTGTCAGTGGCTAAATGATGCTAAGCGTTGACCTAGCCTGCAGTGACCGAAAATATATACACCTCCAAGTGTTTGTACTAGAGAGAAATTAAATGCACGTTTGCTAACTTGCAAGATCCTAACTGCCTGTAAAGAGCTCCTTATACTGAATTTCGTCTTACGTTGGTTCGGAAAGGTGTCCGATCCGATAGCATGCAGTAAAAAACGAGCGCGCGTATGAACACTTTTCCGACCCAACAGCGCAACATTTTAGAAGACAATTAATTAATTCTGGCTTGTTCTTAAAAATGACTCCAGACGCCTACTGTTTCAGCAACCAGGAAGTTCTACTGGATATCATCTCAGGAGGCTTTTAAAACCTCCAGTCTCGTTTCATTCTCATTCACACGAGCGTGAGAGAGAGGAAGTGATCCAGCTAGGTGCAGAGATATAAATAGACCGGGTTAAATGCAGCCCTGGACAAGATCTCACACAGAGAGGGCTTTTTAAAGGACACCCCGAGAGCACGGCTTATTTACTCCATCCTCAAAACCACATCAGCTATCATGGAGATCGAGTGGATGATGCTGCTGATGGCAGGAGAGCAGCAGTTATTCTGAAAGAGTAGGGACATACCGCACGTGTGTGTGTGTGTGTGTGTATGTGTGTTTCTTTTGTTCATTCTGAATTACAGCTTTGGCAAAGCCAGAGGAATATATAAGTGTCTCCGTTCAGAGAGTCCTTGATGTGGATGATGAGCCATTTGTGATCGGAGTGCTTCATGATCACGTATATACTCTAGATATGTACTTTCTTCGGGGTACAGTCTGTTAAATAATAGGGATGATTTTTGAATATTCGCTTATTAAACACACAGTCTTAAAAATCTGAATAGTAAATTAAGCTTTCTTGACTATTTCTTAATAGCTATCCAACAAACAATTGTGGTTTTGTGAACGTGTATCTCACACTAATACAAAAAGGCGTAGGCCCACTCTCGTCAGTAAAATGACAGTTTTACCTTAAATGTCCGTTCCTACATTATAAATCCCCAGTTTTTTACTCCAAGCCTAGTTTATTTATTTTTGTGTGATCATTTATTTTTGTCGATCTTAAACCTGTTTAACGACAGACACTTAAATCATCCAGCTTGAAGATTCCCGATATTATCCTCAATCACCTCAGGTTTTACTGGGTTTTACAGGTTTTACGTTTTTAATTTAAGAAATATGCTTTCAAAAATGTCTAATCGATTTCTGCATCTTCGTAAATGTTCAACTCATGCAGCTCATCACTGGAAATGACTCGCTATAACGCAACACCCAAACGTGATTTATAACCGAAAAAAGCCAGCCAAAGAAGCACTCGACTGTGATGCAGCAGGCGTCCGCTGCTAACTAAAAACACCGAATACAATAATTATACAGCCTTTAATGATCCTCTAATTGCAGAGAACAAAACTTCAGTTGTGATTAATCAATCATTAATTGAGAAGTGCTGTGAAGGACAGAGACCGATAGAGAGAGAGAGGAAAGAGGATGAGTGTGAGAAATGACTTCAAAAAGCGCTAAAGAGTTGATTTATCTTCAGGAGAATGTGGAGCTGCAAAGAAGAGTAGAAATGATGGTGATGGTCCGAATTTCTGTACGAATACACAGCTTCAGCTGCTTAATTAAATTAAATAAGTGATGAATTAAATAAGCGGTGTGATGAATCTCTCACAATTATTACGGACATATAGAGAGAATGAAGGTCACAAAACCACCTCGGCTAATGATAGCAGAACCCACGACAGAGATGGGAATTACCCGAGCAGTTCTCACGATGAGTCTCAGATTAGACTTGACGCAGAAACACAGAATATTTGAAGATAAAACTTGCAAAGGTTTTTCTTTCACACACAGAATTTGCATAATTATTGTTAGCCACAGTCAAGCTCTTGATCTGTCAAATTAGAATCAGCAGCGATTAAGGGGACCAAGCACATTCTGGCCCCACCCCTTAGCGACGGAAGAAGCCTTTGGGACCATCAGCGCACGTTGCCCTGCGCCCTGGGAGCAGTTGGGGGATCGGTGCCTTGCTCAAGGGTCTCACTTCAGTCGTGGTATTGACAATCTCTGCTGGCCCTGAGACTCGAACCCACGACCTTCAGGTTCACCTTCAGGTTACAAGTCCGACTCTCTAACCATTATTTTCGGTGTTTACTGAAAATAAATTAGCAGACATCCACAGACATGAGGATTTGGATTGAAAAAAAAAAGTTTTAAATAAATATCCCCTGATACATTCAAAGCATCTGTTTCCGTTTATTATTTCCTTTAATGAAGTCACTTCCTCAGTGTAAGCCTTAGATTTCCAGAGAGACTGAACATCGATTCTCCAGTAAAAAGTAAAGTGTAAAGTGATTTATAGATATGAATGAGATGGAGAACACACACACACATGCTTCGGTTCTTCAGAGCCAGCTGCTTTCCATTCTTCAGTGCAAATGCAAACAGAAAGATGGAAAGACTTAGCAATGTGTTAATGAAAACAGAGAGAATCTGAGCAGTGAGTAAGCAATGTTCTGTGGGTCGGGTGAGAGTTTGGATGATGTGGAATTATCAGGTGAGAGCATGACACCGGAGGTCAACAGCTCTGTCATCTCACACTAGCAGTTACACACGTGATTCCACGTGAAGAAACGCAGCAGTGTGAATCAGGTGTGCAGCATTAGCGAGCTCAGCAAACCGCTCTCCCTGTTCTGGTTGTGTAAGCTGAGCTTTTGGTTTACTTTTTTTTTTTTACTTTGTCGAGTTGTGTATTCATTCATCACCTGCTTGTGAGGAATCAAAACAAACAACAGGCTTCCTGTCAGAGATGCTCCGTGATTGGTTAATACAGACAGACAGGGCTGAAATGTTTACCTGCTGATTACACGTCCCAGAAAGATCAGGCAGAGATGCTGTTCTTCTCAGAGCAGACATACAGGCAGGGAGAGAGACAGCAAGAGAGACAGGCAGCAAGAGAGAGCAAGTGATAGAGGCATACAGAGATACACAGATGGAAAGAGAGACAGATAGAAAGAGAGACAGTGTGAGAGACACAGATGGAGAGAGAGACACTGATGGAAGGCAGAGAGAGAGCCAGGCAGAGAGAGCGAGACAGAGAGAGAGACATAGATGGATAGAGAGACAGGCAGAGAGGGTGAGACACAGATGGATAGAGAGACAGGCAGAGAGGGTGAGACAGAGAGAAAGACACAGGCAGAGAGGGTGAGACAGAGTGAAAGAGACAGGCAGAGAGACACACAGATGGATAGAGAGACAGGCAGAGAGGGTGAGACAGAGAGAAAGACACAGGCAGAGAGGGTGAGACAGAGAGAAAGACACAGGCAGAGAGGGTGAGACAGAGAGAAAGACACAGGCAGAAAGAAAAACACAGGCAGGGAGAGACACACACAGATGGATAGAGAGACAGGCAGAGAGACACACAGAAACAGACAGGTTTTTTTTTTTGCTTTTTTACACAGTGGTGATTGTTGAAGATCCTCTGAGATGATACATAAAGGTGCATTAGGGTAGAAGTTGGACTTAGAAGGTGAACCACACTTCCTGTAATCCTTAGCAAGCCAACAAACTACAGCCCGTGTCACATGACCGATCCCATGCAGTTCTCACTGGTGGATTTTTACACTTCACTGAATCTGAGGATTCGGTTCCAGGACTTGTTCCTTGTACAGAGGAATGGATACAGAACTGACATGTGTGTAATGTTTATTCTTTCTCTTCTCTCGCTGTGTGTGTGTGTGTGTGTGTGTGTGTAGTGAAGAGCACGTGTGACCCGGCGGAGTTTGCGTGTCAGGACGGACAGTGTGTGTCGAGCCGTTCACTCCCTAGTGCACTTCATTTGGGGAGTTGTATAATATCATCGATAGATGTGTGTGAAATATGTAATGGGTTTTCAAAATAGCATAAAAAATTTAAAAAGTGCAGCTAAGAGATTTTATATGATTTACAGTATTTAGTATTTTTATGTAAATGTTACTTTAAATTGATTTACTTAAATAAATATAAATACATATGAATATTAATATTTAATTAATAAATAAATATAATTAATGTTTTTTTTAAATCGAGACCTGCATCATTTACACACATTGTTTTCTGTAATTATAATAAATGTTAATAGAACACACCTCCAAATTTAATCCTGTAGCTTTAAACGGGATTTTTGTTCAAAATAATTTATTCTAATTCTGTAGGTTTGAGGGTTTTTTGTTTGTTTGTTTGTTTTTGCACATTTTCTAATTTAGTTTGTTTTTTTTATTACATTTTTTTGTGCGTCAGAAATGTGCTATTCAGCTCTGTGTTATTAGACATTAGATTATTATAAATGGTGTATAATGATACATTCGGAGATTTCAGTAATGACTCCAGAGTTCTTCAGTGGCACAGAAAAACAGGTCTCAGTTTCCATGGTGACGACGTGCTTCACCTCGGAGATATGACTCTCCATCTCAGTGTGTTCGCTGTCACGATGAGATGAGTTCAGCACACACACCACACACGCACACACACACACACACACTATAAAAACAATAATCATTTTTCTTTTTCCATCACGTTTATATTTCAGGTTTCAGTTCAGTTCGCTGTCCAACACTATTCCTGCTTAAAGACAGTGATCAATACTGATTTACAGACACACAGCACACTAAACACACTGACCTTCAGCTGTAGAATAAATAATATATTGAGTCTACACTCACTGGCCACTTTAATAGGTACCTATGCACATTTAAAGTCATACAGATACAGTTGAAGAGCTTCAGGCAATATCCACATCACACTTAAAAATGAGGAAAAGCTCTGAGTGATGTCAGTGACATGGCTGTTGGTGTCTCAGAATCTGTCCCGGGCTTTTTCCCCGACACAACACTCTAGAGTTTACACAGAATGGTGCGAAACCGAAAAACATCCAGTGGCCTCATTTCTGTGCGCTTACTGAAGAGTGAGGGTCAGAGGAGAATGACCAGCCTGGTTCAAGCTGACAAGAAGATTACAGTAACTCAAATAACCACTCTTTACAACCACGGTGAGCAGAAAAGCACTTCATCACGTCAGATTTGCCTTTTGAGGTTTCTTCATGATATCGTCGCAGGGAGATTTTCGTACCACCGTCGCCTCTGGCTTGCTCATTAGGGATAAATTCATGAATTTGAATTGATATATTTCTGTAAAGCTGCTTTGTGACAATGTCCGTTGTTAAAAGTGCTATACAAATAAAACTGAACTGAACTGAATTGAACGTTGAGGCTGAACAGCAGAAGACCACGTCGGGTTCCACTCCCGTCAGCCGAAAACAGGAACAGTGGGCACACGTTCACCAAAACCTGGACAGCTGAAGAACGTTGCTCAATCCTTTTACCCTTTTTTATCTTCAACTTTAACAGAAGCTCTACGTGATGTAACCCTAATGTACGCTGTCTCCTTAATATACAGCAATCTGGACGTATTTTACGATTAATGATCAAATCAAACTGCGCCGCGTGAGCATGTCAACAGGGGGAGACACAGCGTCCGCCTACAGCAGAAGTAATAAAACATCTCAAACACAAAAACCCAGTGTGAGGAAATCATCGCTAGGTGAGAAAGAGAAAGAAACGATGCTTTGGATTAATAATTAGTAGGTTACTCATTTCAGTATCTGTATTTCAGTATTGGTCGGTGCTGAAGGTGAGATTGTTTTTTTTAAAGGCCAATTTCTTATCCAGTGGGATCACAGTTTTATATATTATGAGCTAAAACCCCCTGCAGCGCTACAGTGTAGCATGTCCCTGCGTTCCCGCTCGAGCTGTGTGACTCTGACAGCGGCAGTAATTCAGTAAACACACAGAACAGCTCTGATGTGCGTTCAGAGACTCATCAGCGCTGACCTGAGTGAGGGTTTATCTTTCAGCACTGTCCACACTCAGGGCCAAGGGTTCTGTATCATTTTTCCATTGCTCTCTTAATCTCTCAGCAGCTCGTACGGACACGTCTCCTCCTCCCACGCTGTCTTCCTCTACCATCCCACTGCAGGACCCGTGCTCACGCCCTCTGCACGCTATCGCTTCCCAGAAGAAAAAAAAATCTCATATTCTGTTACATTTCACAATTTATGTAGCACCCGCTCTGTGTTCCGTGGATTGTCTGCACGCTCCTTGTAACTGAGTGAGAACTGAGCGAGCCACGAGGAGCACACACGTGATCTGAGATGCTGTTAAAGAATAAAGCTGAAGGAAAAGACTTCTAAGGTGCAGTCTAGTTACTCCACAGCACAACAATACTTATCACATCATACACAATACTGTATGTATCCCGATATATAGAGATATAAACCACCGCCAGCAAAACAGACGTCTGCAAAACAGCAGCATATGTCTGTAAAAGTAAATGACTTTAAACTGGAAGTGATTTTAAAAAATCCAATAATTTGATTCTAAAAATAGAGTTTAAAAAGCTTTATTTTGAACTGAACATTTAACAATTTTAATTAATATGTTTACATATAAATGGTCAAACCTATGAGTTTGTAATAATAATAATAATAATAGGATTAGGGTTAAGCATTATTTTTTATTATTTTTATTATTTTTTATTATTATTATTATTTATAACTTTTTTTTTTATTTTATTTTTTTTAATTAATTGTGAGCGAGCCTGTATATCGCGAGACACATCGTGTGTTGAAGACATACCTTCGGGAACCGTGACCTGATATTTTTTGTCAAACCTCTCGCTCCTCTTCAGCACGAAGAGGATAAATAATTTTTAAATAAAAATTCGTTTTGTAATTAATCACTTCATTTATAATTAAAATGTGTTTTATTATTATTATTAAACCTTTCCTGAATTATTAAGAGAAGAAAAGATAGAGTGTAAGGATGAGTTGTGAGGGTTAATGGCATTCCTGTGTGTGTGTGTGTGTGTGTGTGTGTGTGTGTGTGTGTGTGTGTGTTTGCAACAGATGATGTAGTGTATTAAATGTCAGTGTGTGTCCTCGGTTTCCTCCTCAGCCGTGAAACAGACGTGTCCTCCAGACAAGTTCGACTGCAGAGGGACCTGCGTGTCTCCGGCGTGGAGGTGTGACGGAGAGAAAGACTGCGAAAGTGGAGCGGATGAAGAGGACTGCGCCGCTGGTCAGATGCTTTCTTTCTTTCTTTACTTCTCCTCTAGTCATTTTATAACAAACAAGATTAGAAAAATATTAGAAATATAAATAAATAAATATAGGGCTCGATGTAACGATATTATATCTATATCATGAGAAATTACGTCACAAGACACTTTGCTCAGATATTGTGGATTTCGTGACATTTAAGGATGTGATTTTTTTTATTACAATTTAATTACATTTTAAATTGTAAAATGTTACCATTTGTATTTATTTACATGTACATTATAAATTTATTTACAAATTATTTAATATTTAATATTACAGATTTTTTAATTATTTCCCTTTAAACATTTTATAAAATATTTATTTTATTAAGTAGTTTTTTTCCTTTTTTTAATTTTTGTGAGCAAATTTTTTTTGCTTTTGTTTTTTTTGCGTCTGACATGAGCATTTTAATTCCGATTTACAAAATCATCACACAACAGAACGATGAGCAGAAATGTAAACGATTCCTTTAGCAAATCTGTGAAATATATTCTAAATTCAGTGCACAAACCAAAGCAGCGACACGCCTGATGATAACGTACCACTCTGACGCCGGGAAACAATTAATAGCAGCTAATTAATCAAAGATAGAGAGAAGCTCCCTGTCCTTGACTCCTCAGCTGAAGGTCAGAGATAAACAGGGTTAATGCACGAGGAGGTGTTCGGGGTTTTCCTGCCAAAATGGCGGAGTCCTCCTGTCCTACTTTTCATCAGAAGTGTCAAACTCCTTCTCTCTCATGCGCTTTGCTTTCTTTCCCTGTCATACTGTACATCTCCTCCATCTCTCTCTCATAAAAAATAAATAAATAAGAAGAATGATAATAAATGTTATTTATCTAGAACATTTCATACACTAAAATGTAGCTCAAAGTGCTTCGAAAGGAAAAATGCAGATAATCAGTAGCAAAAAGAAAGAAGCAGCAATCAGAGAAAATAAAAATGTAATAGAAATGAAGTTTTAGAGTAAATAATTCTAAAAGTTAAAAAGGAGCTTAAGATAAAATTTTAATAATAAGTTGGGTAAAGTAAAGAAAAATAAATATAAGGAGAATGACAGCATATTTAATGTTATTAAAGTAAATAAACGCTTTTTTTTCGCCATCTTCTCTATGACTTCCGTGAAAAAAATACTGACGTTTATAAAAGGGCGTTAAAAATCACACAGGGTTAACAGTAATGCAGATTGTTCTACTAATGGTCAAAGAAGCAAATTCCTGCTCTTTTTAATGAAACTGTCAATCAGAAACATCAGTCCAGATTTCTGTGCCATACCACACAGCAAGCGGTCTGTAAGCTTTGCTCCTTTTTGTCCTCATCTATCCCTCACTGCAGCGGTCTTACTGACCGCACTAACACGGCCGAGCTGGTGGAGGTGTTCTCCATGGAGAACGTCAAGCTCACTGTCTCGCATTTCTGTCAGATCCTGATTAATAGTCTGATTCGCACTGAAGGCATGCTTCTGCTGAACGTGTCATCACTGTTGTCAGCCCTGAGCCAAGCATATGTGGGATACAGCTGGCGTATATGAAGCAGTTAAAGGGGTAAGGACCAGCACCAGCTTAGTCCTGAGCTCTCAAAGTTCTGGCCACTACTGTCCCACTGCGTGTGGCCTAATATTTCTTGATTGACATCCTTGATTGACATCTGTTTGGTTGAGAATCCGTCTGTGAAGCAACTCAAGCACTTAAACACAATGGATCAGGATTTAAACGAAGAAGTTACGTAGTTACAGGGTAGCTACCCTCACCAAGGTAGTCTATCTTTAGTTTTCCCTCGCTATATCAGTTTTCTCTCTCTCTCTCTCTCTCTCTCTCTCTGGGTTAGTTTTCCATTGTTAGGTTAACTTTCTCTTAGTAGGTTTGCTTGCTCGTGTTATTAGGTTTCACTCATTAGGTTACCTCACTCATTAGGTCAGCTTTCGTGTGCTAGATTAGCTCTCTCTCTCTCTTTGAGATAGCTTTCTCTGCCTAGGTTAACTGTCTTTCATCAGGTTAGCTTAGCTTTCTCTTGTTAGATTAGCTTTCACGTTTGCATAGTTTCGATAAAAGCTGTGTGGAAGGGACAAGTGATATCATCCTCAAGACTAACCCCGCCCACTTACAGTAGTGATGTGAAATGTAGACATTGGGGTGTCAGGCAGTGAAGTTACAAGAGTGAGAGACGTAGGTCCAGACTATCTCACGGTTCATGGGGTTTAGCGTAAACTCAGTGTATGCTTAATTAAAACGAGTATAAATGAGGGGAAACAGACGAGGGTCAAACCAGGAAATACTCTGAGACATGGAACAGAAAACTACATCTAATACAGAACAGAATCAGATGTGAACACAATCAGATGACAAAACAGGGCTAGAACAGAAACAAAATCATAAGCACTTTGCGCTCGTCACCATGGAAACACATTTTTAAGCACATTTACTGCTCTGTTTTATTACAGTGAAGTATAAAAACGGCATGCCTTCTTATTCATAATACAGCCTGACTAATGCAGCAGTGAATCATGGGTAAATATAATGCAGCGCAGCATTAGTGACACTGATGATGTAACGCATTATGATGGTGTGATTATAACAGACACTGTGTCACCCTGATCATCTGTTAAACATGAGCTGAGTTTGTTGTTTCGTGCTGCATTATCACCATGGCAACAACAACTCTTTGCGCTCTCGTAAAACATGGCACCCAGGTGCTAAAACTTTCACTGCTCCTTGGATCTTTCTTAAACAATAAAAGATCTCTCTTCTCCCTCGATTTATCACATACATCCGAGTTTTAAGGAGTATACGGACCTGAAGAAGCGCTGTGCTTCATCAGAAACGTAATCTATCATAGCTCTGACTCCGTTCCAACGACGCCTTAAAAAAGTCAATCTCTCTTCAATGTGGGGATAATTGAGTTGCACGCCTCATGAATTATTCATGAGTGTGTCCAGAATTTCATTAAACAGGGCATGTAGTCGGTGAAAGCTGTGTGTATAATAAACTATATGTTACAGTCCCATGATGCCTTGCACACGTTAACATTTAGAAAAGTACAAAAGCAAATTTAAAAAGAGAAAGTGTCCTGAAGATGTCGGAAAGCTGTACCTCTGACACTGGAGACTCCTTCCATAAATGTTAAACTTCACACACTTTTTTTTTATCCGTTTATGTGTAGCATAACGGTAACGTTTTCAAATGAGCACATTAATATAAACCTGCACTACTGTCATTGCTGCTGTTACAGAAAATGAATCAACACCTGACGACCAATCAGAATCCAGAAGTGAACAGTGTTGTTGAAGAAAAAGTTCAAGTGCAAAGTCTGTTGTGTTAAGCTGCTGTCAGAATGAGTGTGTGTGTGTGTGTGTGTGTGTGTGTGTCTGTGTTATTGTGTGGGTTGAAGAGCAGGACACTCTGTTCTGACACCTACACACACACACACACACACTTTCTTCTCTTCTGTGAGAAGGTAATGTGTTGAGACTGCAGGTCACGTTGTTCCCCTTCCAGCCATAACACACACATTCATCTCAGCTGTTCAGAACACCTCATCGTCACCCTGCTGTGGAACTCGGAGAACTGACTAACTCACCTCCATCCAGGACATTAGGGATGAATAACACTACTTACTACACCAAGAGGCAGAAATCAAACTCCAGCTTGGTTCGAAGCCAAAGAAAAATATTGTAACAGATATTACAATACAGACAATCAGCGGTGAATTCTTTGCAGGTTTTCTTGTATGTTGCTCATTTTGATGCCTAAGCTAGCTCTTTAACTAGCTCCTATATAGCATTAGCAAACTGAAACACCTTGAAGGGAAGATGAAATATTAGCTTGCTAGCTAGAGGTCATAACCTTGTGGTTTGACCAGAGCATAAAGGAGCACTTCTCCATTAAGTTGGGTAAATTACTGCAGGTGTCGGAGCTAGATGAATCACAGAGAGCAATGATTTCGTAGAGTGAATACTTTGATTAGCATGCTGAATTAGCTAACATCAGCTAGCGAACAAATGGTAGCTAAGTCAGTCAGCTCCTGGCAACTTGAAGAAGAAGAAAATGGCCAGATTGGTTTGAGCTCCCAGGAAGGATATAGTAACTCAAATAAGCACTCTTTACAACCATGTTGAGCAGAAAAGCATCTCAACATGTATGAAGCATCGAACCTTGCGGTGGATGGGCTACAACAGCAGAAGACCATATTGGGTTCCACTCCTGTCTGTCAAGAACAGGAATCTGAGGAAACTGAAGATTAGAAGAAGAAAAAAAACACCTGGTCTTTTTCCAGTTTCCATCTCTCCAGTTTCAGTGAGTCTGTGCCCATGATAGCCTCAGATTCTTGTTCTTGGCTGACAGGAGTGGAACCTGATGTGGT